>JARYHS010008074.1:325257989-325297751 GCA_031002005.1 Vandiemenella viatica | reverse complement strand
GACTTGATAGTTGGCGATATTTCTTAATGTGGTATTAGTTGATTTATTAGTAGACGGAACTGTTGAAGAAAACGACTAATATTGGCATGAATGAAGTAGGTAAACGAGAACGTGGGTTGTAATGGATATGTGAAGGGAATGATGAGAAGGGAATAATTTTGATCCAATTTGTGAACTGACAGATTTTGCTTTGTCGACCAGCAACCTAAGTTTACTCAACACTACAGCCCTCTCTAGACAGCGTAATGAATGACGTCAGGCGTCGATCTGCGTTCCGGTTGGCTGAGAGCAGCGTTCCAGGGCGATACGCAGGGGAACAAAGGGTCCCGGGCCATTGTGCGCGACCTCTAATTCCCGCGGTGTGAATGAAGGACGCTTTGGTATCGCCGCTGTGCCAACAAAGCCCCGGCGAATAGCTTTACAGACTCGAATACACTCCAGACAAGCTCCTCGCGAACACAAGAGACAAGAGTGCGCAAGAGGTGATCAATGTAGCCGAAAAGAAAAGAAAAAACACGAGCTCCGAAATAAGTATCTGTATATATTATGCGGGACAGAGGAAAAGATTGTCATTAACACAAAATCTCAATAATCAACCAGTGATAACGGTTTAGTGACTAAAAAGATAACCAGGTGTGTAGGTTAAAATCAACAACTCCATTTTCTAATACAAACAACGGAACAAGGCAGCTAGATAAGTTGATCATTGAAAGACAGGAGGGGATTGAGCAGATGCTGGGAGTGTAAAAGGCGTATATTGGTGATGAGGATCGGAAAGGTATCGGTAGTAGAATTAGCTTAAATGACCATGACCACAAGATGAGTGGAAAATTTTTCATTTCCCGAGGTCTGGAATAAATTATGAAGGGAAGTGCAGAACAGTTTATCAAAAACGTGGACAGAGTTTAAAATTAATAATCATAAAGCGTAAAAGTAGGTTAGTTGTGAAATTGCACTAAAAAATAAGTTAGCAAAAAGAAAACGAAATGGGAGAATACGCTTGTAACTACACAAATAAAAACCCAAAAGCTATTAAATACGAGCGTAGAAAATTAAATTTTATTCAAATAACGAAGTTTAACACCAGCTAACAGTCATTATCCATCTAGTGGTATTAGAAACAATTAAATAGGGTTATCGCCAGTTTGACCAGAAATATGAAAACTATGTGGAAACAAAAGTAATTGTTTCTAATACCAGAAAAATCTCAGCATTGGATCTATGTTTTCCTTTCCTTGCATTACAAACGCTCTCTCTACCGAGCGTGGTGGGTGAGCGGTTAACGCTCTAGCCTCGCATTCGGGAGGACGCCGGTTTGAATCCCCGTCTTGACATCCAGATTTGGGTTTTTCATGGTTTCCCCAAATCACCCCAGGCGATTGCCGGATGCTTCCTTCAAAAGGCAACGGCCGAATTCCGTTCCTTGTCCCCAGTCCCATCGCGCCTCTAATGACCTCAACGTCGACGACGCGTAAAACCATAAGTAGAAAGAAAGAGGGATGTAAAAATATTTGTAATTGAAGTGAATAGATCAGTAGAGCACCATATCTAACAGAACTTGTAAAACAATTTTTGTCTTTCATTTAATATATGTGAACATTCTAGTTCAATATATCCCCATACATGTCTTCATAGATACAAGCAACGTACAGCGTATAAAAAATGTAACTATATGGCTCACATGTTAATAAGAAAATGTGAACACTATTTGAAAACAGAAGTTAAACCTAAAAAATCACTGCAGGAAAACGAGAACATTCAGTTACAATATTCACCTTCTTTGGGGTCCTTATCAAGAATCGTTAACCGAATTGAAGGGAAGTGAATGAGGACGTAATGTCAACGTCACGCTTTATGCAGGTCATGCAACTGTTATGTAAACAAAAAAACTAAGGTATAGACTCAAGGGTTGTAATGTTATGACAGATACAGCCAAACCGGTGGCTGTGACAATGATTGCAACATCAGTGTCATCTATGTTATTTGAAGATAACAAATTGCGTAGCAGATACCTAACACCATCTGGTGACAATTTTAACAACCTATAGACAAAACGGAAACAGCATAAAAAGATGCAAAACTCATAATATCTGTCCCAGGGAAATTTGATAAACAAAACAGGATATTTGTTAAGCTTATACGACTAAACGTTGCATATACAGCTAAATCCAAAAGTCAGACGAAGATCTTGAAATGAACACAGTACCGGACAATCCGTCTAACATTTTAACAACTGTTCAATCGATCAGGAAAAAAAAGTGAAACGACCATTATTAAGATAATATTCTAATAATACAAGTAGACGGTAATAGTCAGTCTCAAAACAAAAACAGCCAGGTTAAAGGGTTCAAGTAGAAAATACAATGCAAAGGTTAGTCGAAACAAAGTTGAATAAACGTTATGGTTCCATTTTTTGCAATGCCTAACTTTACTGTGATAAGTCCTATTGACCAATAACAAAAACTGTTCCTCGGAATAGTAACGCAGCTAGCTGCAAGGATAAAACTGGTCATTCGCCATGGATGTAGACGCGAGTGTTAAGTTAGTTATTCGTCAACAAACAATAATTTTCATTTACAGCTGCTTGTTCCTATGATAACCTTCATTTCTGTGACCTTCTGAAGTGACGATCCGCCTTCTAGAAAGCTGTGGTTTGTTCAGATAAGGTATGTATGTATTAACGAAGACTTAAAATACGTTCGAAGACCCTTACCGACCATGCCGTTATGCTCAGTGATAGTTGCGGTTAGTGTAGTCAAAGACGCTAATAACATCGACATCAACAACACTCGTCAGGTCACTACGACTCGCCAGACTGAGTGCGATGGCTTGTAATCGTATGGCTGAGAGTAAAAAGTAACTTAAAAGGAAGAAATGACTAACAGCAACACGAGTTCTAACTCTGCCGCCAGGCCTACAGCCGTGTCGCCGCGCAACTCAAGTCTGTGTTACGGGTTGTCTATCTGCCAGTGACGTAGGAAAAACCTCTGCGTCTGATGTAAACGATAGCAAACGGTTTGGCTACCTTTTCGCTACAACTAACTCGTCATAGTTTTATAACAAAAACTAATACAACAGTGTTTTTGCTGGAAACCTTTATAACGAATACTCCCTTCGAAATTGGAAGACATTATATTTCATCGAACGCAATTCAGAATTCTTTTAGCTTCGCTATTCGCCAGTCACCTTTAATTTTTCCCTCATTTCATTCTCTGATAATTTCGCACTCTCGTCGCCAGCTAATTCCCTCGCTCTTTCTTAATTTCCTCATTTGTAATTACCTGTGTCCCGCTCGCCTCCGACGACTATTCCCTCTGTCCGCATCTGGACAAACCACCAAGTCGTCTCCAACTCATTATAAGCGCCAATAATAGTTCTGATAAGAGCAACAATCCGCAATTTTAGTTCAAAAAGAATTTTAAAGAAATGTGACATTACGTCGCTATTCCCTGGTGGTAAAGATATTTTCTATGTAGAATCAGTTAACTGGTTCAATAGGAAATAAAGGACGTTCGGTGTTAGGCGCCGTTCCGATCTTCGCTATGAAAGGATCTCAGAACGAAAGTCGACACCAGTGCTCAAGGACAACATTGCTGCATGATCCCAACTTTTCTATTTCAAATATCTGCCTAACCTAAGATTAGTTTCTGTCTACTGCTTCAAAGTCAACGACTCCGAACCTTACTTCCTTTATCCTAAAACTTAGTTCAAGTGAAACGTAACAACTAGACTTCCATTATACTTTACATATAGTATTTTTCAAGATTATTTAAATTTATTTATTTTTTGCTTATGGCTTTACACCCCGTCCACGTTGAGGTAATTAGCGGCGGGAACGGAAAAGAACCGGGCCTTGACATTTCGAAGGAACCAGTCCTGCATTCGTCTGGAGAGATATAGGCAAACCATGGAAAATCTGACCCTGCATGGCCGGGCGAGGATTCTAGCCCGCGTCCTCCCGAATGTGAACCAGAGCGTTGGCACTCACCCACCAAACAGGAAGTTTAATTGGTCACCATGTTCCTGTTAACATGACATGTATGACTGATCCTATGTGATTAGTCCAATCTTTGCTCCTTTTATATATATATTAATAAGTGAAGCGAAACTTCGGAACCCGTTTTAAGAATATTGCGCGCACGGAAGAGTGTGAGATTTGGCATAGTTGAAGTTTATATGGAGAAGAAATGTAAAAGGCTAAAATTTATATGTAATATGTGTTACAAACACGTTAAATCGAATAAAATAGAACATTCAATGTTTACGTTCAATTGTTCCTATTATAAGTTCAAAGATTAATCTCTACTCAATGAGACTTTTTTTAACCAGAATACCACAGAGTATCTTACGGTTGGAATACACATCAGATAACTGGCTCCGATCCGATACGATCCAATTTCACGCACACACAGTTACAAATACATTAAATTAAATTAAATAAAACATTCATTGTATACGTTCAATTTTTTAAATGACCTTAGCGATTCTGCCAATGTCAAGTTTATAAGGTACTCTGTGGTCTTTGATCTAACAGTAAATAAAAATATATAATAAACATAGTTAATATATGCGTTAAAAATACATTATTAAATAGTTTAAAAAAATTTCGCACGCGCGCGTCTGTGTGCTTGTAACCGGATCGGAGCCAACTATCTGACGTGTATTCCCAGCATTAAAATACTCTGTGGTCTTTGGCCAAATAAAACATTTGCTTAGAGTACAGATTAATCTTTGAACTTATAAAAGAAACACAAAACGATAGAGCTGTAAAAGTAACGAGAAATTCTGTACCCGTATGTATTCGTAACTAAAACAATCAGTACCCGTACTTTCGAATGGTTACTCGTTACTTTTGAAACAATCTAACGCTATCATGAAGCATCACAACGAGTCACGTCGCGTACGGGATAACATCGTTACTATCGTATCGTTTCGTTGCTCGTTACTTCTGTCACAATTGAGCACTAGCATGAAGCATTGCATCGAGTCGCGTCGCGTACGGGATAACATCGTTACTATCGTATCGTTTCGTTGCTCGTTACTTCTGTCACAATTGAGCACTAGCATGAAGCATTGCATCGAGTCGCGTCGCGTACGGGATAACATCGTTACTATCGTATCGTTTCGTTGCTCGTTACTTCTGTCACAATTGAGCACTAGCATGAAGCATTGCATCGAGTCACGCCGCGTACGGGATGACTTCGTTACTATCGTATCGTTTCGCTGCTCGTTACTTCTGTCACAATTGAGCACAAGCATGAAGCATTGCATCGAGTCACGCCGCGTACGGGATAACATCGTTACTATCGTATCGTTTCGTTGCTCGTTACTTCTGTCACAATTGAGCACTAGCATGAAGCATTGCATCGAGTCACGCCGCGTACGGGATGACTTCGTTACTATCGTATCGTTTCGCTGCTCGTTACTTCTGTCACAATTGAGCACTAGCATGAAGCATTGCATCGAGACGCGTCGCGTACGGGATAACATCGTTACTAGCGTATCGTTTCGTTGCTCGTTACTTCTGTCACAATTGAGCACTAGCATGAAGCATTGCATCGAGTCACGCCGCGTACGGGATAACATCGTTACTATCGTATCGTTTCGTTGCTCGTTACTTCTGTCACAATTGAGCACTAGCATGAAGCATTGCATCGAGTCGCGTCGCGTACGGGATAACATCGTTACTATCGTATCGTTTCGTTGCTCGTTACTTCTGTCACAATTGAGCACTAGCATGAAGCATTGCATCGAGTCGCGTCGCGTACGGGATAACATCGTTACTAGCGTATCGTTTCGTTGCTCGTTACTTCTGTCACAATTGAGCACTAGCATGAAGCATTGCATCGAGTCACGCCGCGTACGGGATAACATCGTTACTATCGTATCGTTTCGTTGCTCGTTACTTCTGTCACAATTGAGCACTAGCATGAAGCATTGCATCGAGTCACGCCGCGTACGGGATAACATCGTTACTATCGTATCGTTTCGTTGCTCGTTACTTCTGTCACAATTGAGCACTAGCATGAAGCATTGCATCGAGTCACGCCGCGTACGGGATAACATCGTTACTATCGTATCGTTTCGTTGCTCGTTACTTCTGTCACAATTGAGCACTAGCATGAAGCATTGCATCGAGTCGCGCCGCGTACGGCATAACATCGTTACTAGCGTATCGTTTCGTTGCTCGTTACTTCTGTCACAATTGAGCACTAGCATGAAGCATTGCATCGAGTAACGCCGCGTACGGGATAACATCGTTACTAGCGTATCGTTTCGTTGCTCGTTACTTCTGTCACAATTGAGCACTAGCATGAAGCATTGCATCAAGTCGCGTCGCGTACGGGATAACATCGTTACTAGCGTATCGTTTCGTTGCTCGTTACTTCTGTCACAATTGAGCACTAGCATGAAGCATTGCATCGAGTCACGCCGCGTACGGGATAACATCGTTACTATCGTATCGTTTCGTTGCTCGTTACTTCTGTCACAATTGAGCACTAGCATGAAGCATTGCATCGAGTCGCGTCGCGTACGGGATAACATCGTTACTATCGTATCGTTTCGTTGCTCGTTACTTCTGTCACAATTGAGCACTAGCATGAAGCATTGCATCGAGTCACGCCGCGTACGGGATGACTTCGTTACTATCGTATCGTTTCGCTGCTCGTTACTTCTGTCACAATTGAGCACAAGCATGAAGCATTGCATCGAGTCACGCCGCGTACGGGATAACATCGTTACTATCGTATCGTTTCGTTGCTCGTTACTTCTGTCACAATTGAGCACTAGCATGAAGCATTGCATCGAGTCACGCCGCGTACGGGATGACTTCGTTACTATCGTATCGTTTCGCTGCTCGTTACTTCTGTCACAATTGAGCACTAGCATGAAGCATTGCATCGAGTCGCGTCGCGTACGGGATAACATCGTTACTATCGTATCGTTTCGCTGCTCGTTACTTCTGTCACAATTGAGCACTAGCATGAAGCATTGCATCGAGTCGCGTCGCGTACGGGATAACATCGTAACTATCGTATCGTTTCGTTGCTCGTTACTTCTGTCACAATTGAGCACTAGCATGAAGCATTGCATCGAGTCACGCCGCGTACGGGATGACTTCGTTACTATCGTATCGTTTCGTTGCTCGTTACTTCTGTCACAATTGAGCACTAGCATGAAGCATTGCATCGAGTCGCGTCGCGTACGGGATAACATCGTTACTATCGTATCGTTTCGTTGCTCGTTACTTCTGTCACAATTGAGCACTAGCATGAAGCATTGCATCGAGTCACGCCACGTACGGGATGACTTCGTTACTATCGTATCGTTTCGTTGCTCGTTACTACTGTCACAATTGAGCACTAGCATGAAGCATTGCATCGAGTCGCGTCGCGTACGGGATAACATCGTTACTAGCGTATCGTTTCGTTACTCGTTACTTCTGTCACAATTGAGCACTAGCATGAAGCATTGCATCGAGTCGCGTCGCGTACGGGATAACATCGTTACTAGCGTATCGTTTCGTTACTCGTTACTTCTGTCACAATTGAGCACTAGCATGAAGCAGTGCATCGAGTCGCGTCGCGTACGGGATAACATCGTTACTAGCGTATCGTTTCGTTACTCGTTACTTCTGTCACAATTGAGCACTAGCATGAAGCATTGCATCGAGTCGCGTCGCGTACGGGATAACATCGTTACTATCGTATCGTTTCGTTGCTCGTTACTTCTGTCACAATTGAGCACTAGCATGAAGCATTGCATCGAGTCACGCCGCGTACGGGATGACTTCGTTACTATCGTATCGTTTCGTTGCTCGTTACTTCTGTCACAATTGAGCACTAGCATGAAGCATTGCATCGAGTCGCGTCGCGTACGGGATAACATCGTTACTAGCGTATCGTTTCGTTACTCGTTACTTCTGTCACAATTGAGCACTAGCATGAAGCATTGCATCGAGTCGCGTCGCGTACGGGATAACATCGTTACTAGCGTATCGTTTCGTTACTCGTTACTTCTGTCACAATTGAGCACTAGCATGAAGCATTGCATCGAGTCACGCCGCGTACGGGATGACTTCGTTACTATCGTATCGTTTCGCTGCTCGTTACTTCTGTCACAATTGAGCACTAGCATGAAGCATTGCATCGAGTCGCGTCGCGTACGGGATAACATCGTTACTATCGTATCGTTTCGCTGCTCGTTACTTCTGTCACAATTGAGCACTAGCATGAAGCATTGCATCGAGTCGCGTCGCGTACGGGATAACATCGTTACTATCGTATCGTTTCGTTGCTCGTTACTTCTGTCACAATTGAGCACTAGCATGAAGCATTGCATCGAGTCACGCCGCGTACGGGATGACTTCGTTACTATCGTATCGTTTCGTTGCTCGTTACTTCTGTCACAATTGAGCACTAGCATGAAGCATTGCATCGAGTCGCGTCGCGTACGGGATAACATCGTTACTATCGTATCGTTTCGTTGCTCGTTACTTCTGTCACAATTGAGCACTAGCATGAAGCATTGCATCGAGTCACGCCACGTACGGGATGACTTCGTTACTATCGTATCGTTTCGTTGCTCGTTACTTCTGTCACAATTGAGCACTAGCATGAAGCATTGCATCGAGTCGCGTCGCGTACGGGATAACATCGTTACTAGCGTATCGTTTCGTTACTCGTTACTTCTGTCACAATTGAGCACTAGCATGAAGCATTGCATCGAGTCGCGTCGCGTACGGGATAACATCGTTACTAGCGTATCGTTTCGTTACTCGTTACTTCTGTCACAATTGAGCACTAGCATGAAGCATTGCATCGAGTCGCGTCGCGTACGGGATAACATCGTTACTAGCGTATCGTTTCGTTACTCGTTACTTCTGTCACAATTGAGCACTAGCATGAAGCATTGCATCGAGTCGCGTCGCGTACGGGATAACATCGTTACTATCGTATCGTTTCGTTGCTCGTTACTTCTGTCACAATTGAGCACTAGCATGAAGCATTGCATCGAGTCGCGTCGCGTACGGGATAACATCGTTACTAGCGTATCGTTTCGTTACTCGTTACTTCTGTCACAATTGAGCACTAGCATGAAGCATTGCATCGAGTCGCGTCGCGTACGGGATAACATCGTTACTATCGTATCGTTTCGTTGCTCGTTACTTCTGTCACAATTGAGCACTAGCATGAAGCATTGCATCGAGTCACGCCACGTACGGGATGACTTCGTTACTATCGTATCGTTTCGTTGCTCGTTACTTCTGTCACAATTGAGCACTAGCATGAAGCATTGCATCGAGTCGCGTCGCGTACGGGATAACATCGTTACTAGCGTATCGTTCGTTACTCGTTACTTCTGTCACAATTGAGCACTAGCATGAAGCATTGCATCGAGTCGCGTCGCGTACGGGATAACATCGTTACTATCGTATCGTTTCGTTGCTCGTTACTTCTGTCACAATTGAGCACTAGCATGAAGCATTGCATCGAGTCACGCCGCGTACGGGATAACATCGTTACTAGCGTATCGTTTCGTTACTCGTTACTTCTGTCACAATTGAGCACTAGCATGAAGCATTGCATCGAGTCGCGTCGCGTACGGGATAACATCGTTATTAGCGTATCGTTTCGTTACTCGTTACTTCTGTCACAATTGAGCACTAGCATGAAGCATTGCATCGAGTCGCGTCGCGTACGGGATAACATCGTTACTAGCGTATCGTTTCGTTACTCGTTACTTCTGTCACAATTGAGCATTAGGATGAAGCATTGCATCGAGTCACGCCGCGTACGGGATGACTTCGTTACTATCGTATCGTTTCGTTGCTCGTTACTTCTGTCACAATTGAGCACTAGCATGAAGCATTGCATCGAGTCACGCCGCGTACGGGATGACTTCGTTACTATCGTATCGTTTCGTTGCTCGTTACTTCTGTCACAATTGAGCACTAGCATGAAGCATTGCATCGAGTCGCGTCGCGTACGGGATAACATCGTTACTATCGTATCGTTTCGTTGCTCGTTACTTCTGTCACAATTGAGCACTAGCATGAAGCATTGCATCGAGTCGCGTCGCGTACGGGATAACATCGTTACTAGCGTATCGTTTCGTTACTCGTTACTTCTGTCACAATTGAGCACTAGCATGAAGCATTGCATCGAGTCGCGTCGCGTACGGGATAACATCGTTACTATCGTATCGTTTCGTTGCTCGTTACTTCTGTCACAATTGAGCACTAGCATGAAGCATTGCATCGAGTCGCGTCGCGTACGGGATAACATCGTTACTAGCGTATCGTTTCGTTACTCGTTACTTCTGTCACAATTGAGCACTAGCATGAAGCATTGCATCGAGTCGCGTCGCGTACGGGATAACATCGTTACTATCGTATCGTTTCGTTACTCGTTACTTTTTATACAATCGAACACTGGCATGAAGCACCCCATCGAGTCGGGTCGCATATGGGACGACTTCGTTCGTATTTGGTAAGGTTTAAGTAAGTTGTTTATTTAGTAAAATAGGTTTTGGTAAGTTGTTCGTTTGGATAAAACTTAAAGAAACATAATTAGGACATGTATCTTACGGAAACTTCTGAATGTACAATTGATTTACTGTAATGAATATTATATACAAATTAGTAATCTAATTTCTAAACAAACACGTGTTTGGGTAAAAAAAAAAAAAAAAAAAAAATAACTTGACTGTGACATATCCAGTGACAATAACTAACGACGGTTGATTTTTAAAGTAGCCTACACAAAAACCCTGCATACAATCCTGATATGATAATGGGGCATGTATTTAAGAAATATTATAATCTCATCAAAGTATTTCGTTTTTAAATAGGAGGTTTCACCATTGTCTGTTTTCATTTATTTTTGTAAATTCTTCATCTTTTGTGATTATATTCGTAAGTGTGGTTGCGTCGCGGTTACAACACACATTCAACATCAAAACTAGTACCACATTGATCACATGGATTCTGCGGTAATTAAAATTCATTGATAGCTTTGTCACATTACTTCTGATACAGTTGAGCACTAGCAAGAAGCATCACATGAATGACCTAGTTAGTACTTCGTAAAGTTCAAGAAAATTGTTCACTGAGTAAAGTAGATTTAGGCAAATAGTTCGTACGTTAGATTTATTGCACTGAATATCACATACTTCAGAATAATATCTAATATCACAATCGCAGCACACTTACATCAACTAAATTCAAATCAAACATCTAACTCAATCGCTGGGCGAACCTTTCCAGCTCCCGCTTGACGCATGATACGTCTTGTTTGTTCGTTTATCGAATCAAACTGACAACTATACGACAAATGTGAGTAACGAAACATACAAATAACGAAATGAATTTGGGAGAATCGATTCGGTACTTCGAGTCAGGCGACGAACCCGTTACTTAGTAACGAATCCATACGGTTTGCTACAGCTCTATAAAAGGAATATTTTCTATGTTATAGAAAATTCGACATCATAACTGATAATTTGAATTGACTCGCCTAATGGTGTCTGCCAAAAAGACAAAGTAAATAGGATTTGTAGATAAAAAAAATGCGTACATTTTATTTATATTTTGGTTAATGGTCTTTTTTAATATTGAAACCGTGTCTAGTGTTAATTTCAGTAATTTCAGTAATTTCATTATTCTTTTTTTTTTTTTTGATATTCGCACCTACTTTTACTATGCGTCAACATAGAACATTGACAGATCGGATTGAGAGACAAAGAAGAATGAATACCTACACGCGTGAGATTCAAGATGATAACAGACCAAATTGAAATAGATAAAATAGAACAAAAAACGATGTAATTATTTTGATGGATGCATTTAAATGCAGACTAAAGGTCATTCCAAAACAGTTTAATAGTTTCGATTGTGGATTAAGGCATTTAAAACGCAAAACATTTCGAATCAGAAATCACTTCAGGTGAACGGACTGCGTTCACTTCATGTTGTCATAAGGGAAAACTGACAGAGAATTGTAACGAAAAGTAAATACAAATATGAGCTGCAAATTGTGCTTTTCAACTGTTACATTAAATTTTGAATTTTATGGGTATTGCAGAGAATTAAAGCAAACAACACAAGCTAATGACTTATTGGTACACGCTCTCAGCCAATGCATACAGTATATAACATAGCTATGGTCACAGGAAATGCAAATATATATATATAAAACTCTAGAATTTGAGAAAAATATCATAGTTTGTATATGGAAATCCATTTCATAGATAAAGACTGCAAATATCTATCAACTAAACTTTCTATCCATCTTTCTATTTCTTTGTTCGGAAATCAACCCAATCTACAGGAAATTTTTTAATGTTTCGGTGCATGTATTCTCAGTTAAAAGATTGTATATAAACTTTCCGTGAGAGTAAGCAACCATGAGTCTCTTAAGATAGTAAAATGCCTCGTCCTCTACGATACTGTTAGCAAACCCGAAAACATTCAGTGCAGGAAACTTCTCCAATAAACGTTCAAGCCACCTTCAGTACCTAGAATGAACCTCCTGATGTTTTTTGTTTTTAATTTTATTAAATTTGTATTTTCTGATTTATTACAAATGAAAACTTTATCAGTTGCCTCACAAATATTTTATGAGTTGAAAGAATCCTTGACAACACGGGCTTTAACCTCTTTGTTTTGTGATTATTTATTTTTTGATCCTGAAATCAGAAAACTGTATCACTCTCCCCATTAGTAAAAAGAATATATAAGTGGTTGATTCATATTATTTACGTTCTGTAAGCTATCACTATTTTTCAAACTCTGTGGGTGACAGGATTCGATTCGATTTGCCTATTTCTTCCTGATGGACTGTTCCATAGCGATCAACTGGGAAACTAATTTGTCTTCGAGATTTCGCACTCAATCATATTTATAGGATTACATGTCTTGGGTGAACTCTTTACAACACTTACACGCTGTTTCCTGTGCCTTCTACAAACCAATGAGAGAGAGCGCTCGTAGCTTATTCGCCTTCAGTCATTACCAGCAACCCTTGGCGAATTTACGTTTGGAGAAAAGGAGGAGGATGAAGAGAGTGCTAGGGATGTACAAAGCATATGTTTTTGATGAGGCTCGGAGAGATATTGGTAAAAGAATTAGGAATAGTGCATGGAAGGAGAAAGGCGACCATGACCACAAGCTGGCGCTCGATTTCATGCATAAGGGAGAGGGAAAATATTCATTTGATGGTAAGGCTGTCAGGGATTGGAACAAATTACCAAGTGAAGTGATGAATAATTTACTAAAAACTCTTAATTAAAATTTGTAAATCGGAAAAATAAATGGTGGAGGAATTTAACACCTCAATTATAAAAGAAAATTAAAAATTTATAAAATATAAAAAGTGGTAATTAAATGACATGTGGAATTAATTAATCCGTTCATTCAGCGTCCATTTGGGATAGCTCTGACTGCTTGCAGGGGAACTGCCTCAGTAATGATAACCAGTTCTATTTACGGCAGGGTGCGTCATTGGAAAGTGTTTTAATTCTAAATCTTAACTAATGCCAACTTAGTAACAAGTTCTCATACTGGATTGGGTTAGGGACTTCTTGAACCGCATAGTACTATTCAGTGATAGATTGAACCGTATCGGAGGGATACCGCACTCGGTATTATCACTCCTGCAAAGGACATGTATTATGCTGTTTGTGATAATCTCATAACCCTCGAAATATTTTACTGTTATTGTTATTATTAGTATTATATTATTTATTTTTATTAATTATGAGTGTTATGATCAATTTATTAATATTTATAAATTTATTTGTATTTTTGTAGTTTGTGTAGTCTTTGGATAACGTAAGTTAATATCGTTAGGAAGAATTTTTGCCTATGGCCAGCAACAGCTGATCGGGCTGGTATTGTATGTTCAGCGCCCGAATATCGTATGGCGCGAAATTAATATTCATTGTATGAAAGCTGTAATATGATGTGGAGTGTATTCGGGGCCTATTAAAATGCAGCACGGGTGTTTAAATGTTAATTTCAGGGAACTGTGATAAATAAATTAAATGATATTTTGTTCAGAATAATGACTATCATTCCTATAGTTAATAACAATGCCTTTCATTTTTTGGGCGGTTATAAGACATATAAATAGGTTTAGTTGAAGCATTCTGCTGGCGTGTGTTCGAGTCGGGAGTGGGCCTTCCTCGATGACTGTCGGCAGCTAATCAGTCCACACTGGTTGACTGGAAAGCAAGTAGCACTTAGCTGACAGTGAGACAAGTGTTAATAACTATCTCCACAGTCACTATATGGCGAACTTCTATTAAATTCCAGGACCGAGTCCAGTATTGCCATTCCTGTATCATTCAACCTGTCTATAGAAGTGTTTCCGCTGATCACGCCGTGTGTGTGCTGACCTGCGTAGGATTGGCTGTAGTGGCTGGAAGTCGCTCGCTGATCTCTCGCCAGCTTTCAGCCGGGGGCGTCAAGAGAACAGGCTGGTCATCCATCACAGCACAACACAACTCACTCCTCTGTAAAACTGTCTAGAAACATACTATGCAGTAACATACTTTTTACGTGATTCTGCTTCAAACTGTAACAAAAATGTAGGCTTTTCGTAGCGTCTTAATTATTTTTTATTGCTTCCGGTATATTTTTGTTCTATTTCTCGTTTCAGTAGTGGGAATGAGTTGTTTGTCTGTTTATTAATGTTACTAGTAAAATGTAACAGGGCCACTATGTATCACAGTTAGATTATACATTTGAAATTAATTTTCACGGTTGTCAGTTTGAAACATCACTGGAAATAACGTTCCCGACGACTTTAGATTATTTCTCTGACACAACACCAAAGTTGTTTAGTAACTCGTAATCCGGAGTAAGAACACAGTTCCCGGTTTATTCGTTTTATATATCGGAGTTAATTCAAAAACGATTCACTTTGTAAATATGCCTCTGTGATAACAGTGACCAAGTAAAGAAGAGTGTCGATAAGTAAATTAAAACAGACTAAATCTGACAAGTTTTGAACGGGGTGAGATCCTCGTCTGAAACAGAACCATAGCCATTCTCCAACATTCACAGTTTTCCTTTCAAAATCAGAGGTGGTCATGATGCGTTTATGGTTCTACGTAGCATCGTTCTGATTGATACTAGTGAAGATATTTGTGGCCATACTCCTACTGTGAGTGTAACATATGCAGCAGGATATTGTTGAGAAGTAGTTAAAACTCTCTATTTACTATAAAACCCATTCATTAGAGTTTATTTTTTAAATGAAAAAGGAAATCTGATATAGCCATTCATCCAGCGCTCGGTGTTTCTTATTATTTATCTAAACCACACTAAGCCTTTCCAATATGATTGGTGAGAACAAGTGAAGCACGACACTGAATGGGACACTTCTTTTAACTAAAATCATCGACCGCGATTGAAATTTCATCTCTGTTCCGTCCTTACTTCTTGAAGTTATGATGGATAAATGAGATAATAAATAGATTTAGGTTAAGAGAAAGCAAAGTCGTTCATAAACAATGGAACAGTTCTGACAATCGTGCCTTCTTCCTGAGATTACAAAGGGAGGGGGGCCTTTGCCCAGTGTCCGGCCTTTAATCTCGCCGTCCTAGTCAAATTACGATCAGAGAGCGGGCCTTTCATTACCACTGCGCCAGGGATTAACGTCTGGACTGACAATTACCTTCGCTGTTCCCAACTCCGGGTGTGACAGTGGAGATTCAAACGCAGCAGCAGGTAACATGTCAGTGCAGACTCGACAGCAACAAGGCAGCACATCAGTGGGCTCCTTGCGGCGAGCGCCGGAACCCTCACACGTGTTGCCAACACTCTGGCGTTCAAATCGGATTCTCGAATAAGTAATCAAGACCACAGATGAATTCCTCCCAGTTATTCTTTATAACACGTAAACGAATTCAGCAGAAACATCGCAAAAGAGCTCAGTATTCGACAAAACTACAATACGATCTGTCGACTTGCAAGGACAAGCAAGGAACAATGAGCGATGCCAAAGCTGTTGCCGTTCCTTTAGAAAACCCTTTCTTATAGCGACAGTCTCTGTCTGGAAAAGTGAAACTGACTGAGAATTCGAGAGGAAGGTCACGAAAATATGGTTCATGCTGTACTGGCGAAAGAAAATTGTTTCAATAGAAGGAGTTAGTACAGCATAGATTACCTTGTCTGTGACAGGAGAGCAATATTGTAATAAGAAAGAGATATTATTGCTTTATAATACAGAGCTCGTATCTAACACACACACGGTAAGGTTAGACTAAAGGGCAGTTTTGTATATAAAATCCCGATAAACCCTATCGATTATAGGGAGCTTATTTACACATCAGAGAATTAAAATCAGTTGAATTTAATTGTGATGGAGTGCATGCTCCGGTGGCAACTTTCTTAATTACCTCTTTCTTATATTATTATATTATATATTTTAAGTCTTATATTCCTCCACCAACCTACTTTGCCATTTACGAATCTTAACTTCAAATTTCTTCAGCATTTTTGGTAAATTATTCATCATTTCCTTTGGTAATTTATTCCAATCCCTGACACCGTTACCCACAAAAGAAAATTTTCCCACTCCCTTGTACATGAAATCGAGTGCCTGCTTGTGCCAATGGTTGTCTTCCCTTCCATACACTACTGCTAATTCTTTGACCAATATACCTCCCAGCCTCATCACCAACATATAATCTGCACATTCCCAGCACTCTCTTCACCTTCCTGCTGACTTCCAATGACTCCCAATCCAGCTCCTCGATCATATCAATTACTGACTGGATCCTGTGGTAATTTCCAAAAGAAAATCTAGCAGCTCTCCTTTGCATGTCCTCCAGTTCCTATATTTAATAATGAAAATGAGTGTTCGAAATTACTCCACCATATTCAAGCTTTGTTCTTCCCAAAGTATTGTAATCCGAGTCTCTCACTTCTCTGGTACATCCTCCAGTAAATAAAAGATTTTGCAACCTTTTCCTACCACCCACCCAATGCGTCCTGCTCAGTTCAGTTTATTATCAAATGTTAAGTCAAAACATACACACTTGAAGCCTTCGACAAGTAATTATGTTCCCATCCTAATGTTCTGAGTAACTATAAAGGCGCCGTCAGACTTTCCTGCAACTCTAACAATATAAATCATATAAAAACAATCAAAACTTATTCAAAATTACTTTAATTTATAATAAAAATGAAATGAAATATTTACAAGCATTTATTTAATTTAATTGCAATGGAGCACAGGCTCCGGTGGCAATTTCCTACACACCCATCTTCCCCCTATCCTGCACCCACCTACATTTACCCTTTACAAATTTTATCTTTAAATTCTTTCAACGTTTTCGGTAAATTATTCATCATTTCTCTTGGTAACTCATTCCAATCCCTGACACACTTACCTAAAAACGAGAATCATCCCACACCCTTGTACAGCATATTTACCATAAAAACAGTTAAAATATCACTGAAAACATATTTACTGCTACAGCATGACCAATTACAGTTACTTTAATTAATATGCCAGACACTGTAGGCCTACTACTTTTAATACATTCACTTCATTTAAACACACGCTCAGAAAATAATTATAAAAATTTACAATTAACTGTCACTTTTTCAGACACAGATTTAGCGGATGGCGAAGATCTTAATTAGTGGAAACAGTGTCCAGCTGAAGTATTTAATAAACTGAATTTAGAGCGATTTGGGTCGAAAAAGTAAAGAAAATTTGACTAAGAAGTAAGCTTAAATGAGTTTAAGATAGGCATGGCCCAGTCCAATCATTACGAACGAGAATTTCTCAAACGATGATAAGCCAGTTGCTTCAATAAGTTTATATTTTTATCTGTGGATGAGTGAGAAAATTAATTCCTTTTGTGGTGATATTTCCTCTTTCAGCAGAGGCTGTAATTAGCGACAGTTCACAAGGGCGTCAATTAATTATGTTTTTTTTAGCTCCCCTGTACTGAGATCCCCCCCCCCCCACGTTGTGCTACATCGCAAGTAGTTTGTGGATGTTTTTTTAGTTTTACTGTTTTCCAAGAAATAAAAAAGATTACGTGACATTTCTTACGACCTCCCTTTGGTGAGATTTCGCCTGATCCCCCCCCCCCCCGTTTTACATCACGGAATTATTGGGTGCCCCCTTCTCTCTCCCCCACTCCCACCCTCCCAATGTATTGCAAACAGCGATACCAAATGGCGTTAATCTTAGAGGCGGAAATGCTCTATTTTTAACCACTAATATTAACCTTACACAAGGTCTCACTAGCGGCTAAGACACACAGCGCGTTTTGCGCTGGTTTACGGTGTGTGTGGGGCACGTGCGACTGGAGATGTTTTATGGAGCGAGCGCGAGTCTATTACAGCCGTTGGCCGCGGTCCAGGCCGGGGGTATTGCCACCTGTACGCCAAGATAAAGGGCGCGCAACGGCGCCAACGCAATCACCGGAAACGCAGCCCCGGCACGCCCAAAAAAAACGGAGATACAGGATCACCTTACAGCAAACCAAGTTAAAACGCTCACGCAAACCCAAAACTATAGGGGATGGTCCCTCAACACCGAGGGGTAGGCAATTTTAACGTCACAAACTGACGTCCTTACCGCAATCAAATGTGCCCTAACTCCGTATTCATTGCGGACTTAATCCAGGACGGTAGAAAACCTACCCCGCAAGCCAAGTTTCAGATGGTGAGAACTTCTTACATTGCCGTCAATCACACCAGCAGACCTCACTATCACGGTGACGCGAACCCGTAACCGTGTTTAGCGTATAGCGACGGACGTAGAATGGTCCAGAGATCACGAATTCAGTATCGTTCAATGAACTGATTTTTCATGTGAAATGTTTCGCAGTTGACTCCACAGAGAAGCGAATCTATTTCTTGAGTATGATTACTGTTGGATCTGTAAAGGTACACTAATTTAAAACTGACATAATAATCAGTTTTAGGGTCACAGGTAATTATTATACGGCGTGATCTAATGAGGCTAAAATATAAACTTATGTTTCCTAAGGGTTCTATGTGTAAAATTTGAAGAATTTCTATTCAGTTTGAAAGCATTTAAAAGTATTAAAGAGGGACGTGGAACGATATGGCGATGTAGGGTCAGTCGCCACACGTCATAATCGTTTTTTTTTTTTTTTTGTTGATGTCGTTTATATGGGCTTGACATATATTCGACCCTAATAGTTAGCTCTGAAAAAAATGAAGAATGTCTGCTGAGTCGTAAGGGAATAGAAGTATTAAAATATAAACTGAGACCATCTTGCAACGTAGCAAAAAACTATTAAAAAAAAGAAAACAAGATGCTACTTCCTATATATCAAATTTTATGATCTCCATACTCGAATATTGCAATTAACATCTAGATCAAATTATCTGAGGCATCGTGCTCAACACAGGTGCCATCAGGTACATGCTTCGGCAGTGGCTCTACTGTCTGTTATTAATCTAGTCTATTACACACAAATAAATATTCATTAGGCGAAGCAGGCTATGTTGTGCATTAGGTGACTACACCAACGTTGTAGGTACGACGTAAACAATCAGAGATATTATAGTTGAATTTAATCAAATTTCTTCGTAGCCGTGACAATAGCAGTTACCCTGGATGCCTCAAGGTAGTGTAACCATCGACTGAAACATCAAGGAAGCCGTGAGGGAGGCATTATAAATACATTTAATGAATTATCTTCGTAGCCGTGAGACTGAAATTTCAAGGAAGCCGTGACAATGTGTCACGAGGTAGTACTACTAACGAATTGTTGCGTTAAGTAACGCGATCCATCAGTTTACAGGTAGTTTTGAAAGAATCTAGTTGAATTCAGAGTTTTTAATTTTCAAAGAAAAATATATACAGAACGGCGGAGGGTATCCAGGTATTCGCCTATAGTGATTTGGAGAAACCATGTAAAACCCAAATCTGGATGCCAGGGTGGGGATTAATGTGAGGCTAGAGCGTCAACCACTCAACCACCACGCTCTGTATTTATGAAATAATAACTAATTTATGTTAGGACGTTATTAAGTTTCTAGTGATCGGAAAAAACGAAAAACAACTAAGAAACCCTATTCAACAAACTTGGTTCAGGCTTCATTGCAACATAAATAAAGTAATAAAAACACTTTTCGATTGATCAGATTAAAAAAAATAAAACAGAAAGCTGAACCATAGTATATCCTATCTGTATACACACGTTGCGTGGATGCCGCTATAAATCGCCCAATCTGCCACCGTTGCTGTGATCCGGCCTTCATTACACCATGAATCGAAATAATAATAAACACTTTACCATTCCCGGCATCTGATAGGTTCGCTAAAAAAGCTTGTTTTTTGTAAAAAAAAAAAAAAAAAAAACCGTCATGTGTGGGTAATGAAGCCTGGATCACAGTACAACCTAACTGCACACACATAATACGTGGGTGCCACTATGAATCTCTCAATATTTCGCCGTTACTGTGATCCAGGCTTCATTACACCATAAATAATAAAAAAAAAATTATAAACTTATTTCCATTCCCGACTTCTAATCAGTTCTAAAAAAAAAAAAAAAATAAAAAAAAAAAAAAAAAATTTAATCCTGAAAAAATTAAAACCGAAGTTTGAACCGACTTGTGTGTATAATGAACCCTGGACCACAGTACAACGTAACTGTACCCATACGATTCGTGGATGCCCAGATAAAATGCCCTATCTGTCACTGTTACCGTGTTTATTTTAACTTTTATTGCTTGTCTTATTACTGTGGTTTAGGCTACATTACAATATAAACGGTTAGGAGTACTAATTTTAGAAATTTCCAAATTCCATCAAATTGTTTCAGTAGTTTTTCACTATTGATTACATCAGGAAGGCACAAGCGGATGAGGTCGATGAATAAATCTTTAAAGCAACCGTTTCCAAAACAAAAAACAAAAAAAACATCTGTAATTTGTAGTTTAGGAAGACTACCCTTGTATTTAAGATCACTGCGCCAAATGATTTCTCATATGTCCCCTATCAAGTACTGTTCATCCATATAAACTTTGTAAAATTGTCGTCTAGAATGCCTCAATTATTCATCAGTAATGCACACATCTTTGCTGACGGCGACGCATGAAATTATACGCTAAATACTAAAATTATAAATTGCTTTTATAAATCTCTAAATAACCACTATAAAAAAAGGATATCTCCTATGATTACGATATAATAAAAACAAATATTTATTTAACTACTCGATTTATATTGAAATAAAGTAACTATGCCATAATTGCAAGTTTTTAATATCAGTCTTTCATATTTCTGGTTGTTTAAATCGTACATCGCTGGTGTTGAATCAGCTCACACGGCCGCTGTAAAAGTAGACGTCACCTAATGCACAACATAACCGGAATCTTCGTATGTTGTATCGCTGGCTGTGTCGGCGAACCCTCAAAATTCAGTCAGCTGGAATCTTCCTGAATTGTCAGGTGCTTCGTGATTACGAATTGCAAATTACACGTAGTCACTGTTTTGCTTATTATATATGCCCATGAAATACTAGGTTAGAAATCAAAACTGTCACGCGTAGCCCTGTGTTATTTTTCTTTTTTTCATCGTTTCTGCTATTTATTTAATGTTTTCCTGTTTATTTGCGGTAGATTATGAATTTGTCTTCTTTTTTAAATACCTTATAGAAATTATCTGATTAATGAAATATTCAGTTCATTAAATATTTTACAATGTTCCGCCAACACCAGCCGAAACTACACAGATAACATTTACATCAGACTTCCTTCTGAGGTTGCTCGGTTGTTAAATGGAATTTGCGATGACTGAGTTCAATATCACGACCCAGCCATATCTCTCTTAGCAACCAACACACGAAACAAAAGCCGAACGAAAACCAAACTATGATTGCGTAACAAAGTGTAAGTTACAAATACGTGATCACTGCAAGCTACTATAGGAAATCTTAAAACGAGAAAGCAACTCAAAATAGGAAACTGAAAATTTTCAAATGGCAATACTTTTGTAGTCTATGGTGAGTGAGGCTTTAGAAGCAGGGCCTTAAAGTCGCATTTTGATTACGTATACATCGCGACTACCCCATGCAGGAGGAAGCAGCGTGTAGCGCTGTGGTTGGTTGATGACTGCGGTTCTTTTCCCTTTGGAGTGACCTGGACCTCCAGTTAGCTCACTCAGCCAGTCTTTTGAAGGAGCCGGCTGACCAGATGGGGCTGTAACGATATACTCTGCGCGAGGGCTTTGTCCCCTGTTTGCTCACTAGAGATTAATATTCAGTGTGGACAGGGATACTTTTTGGACGCTGGTACAGCGGGTCCTGAAGTCCGCCACACAAGAGCCAAACGTTCTCGGCTCCGATAGTTCCATTCCCAGCTTCTTTCACATTTTTCCTTGATGTACGCCCTGTATTCTTAAAAGAGGTTATATTTACTTTTCTTCTGTTTACTCGCTCAAAGGAGAAAAACCTTGTTTTCACCTCTAAGTATGTGAATGTCGATGAAATCGCCCAATATAACGATTTTGGTTTTCCTGTGTCTATAATTTTCTGTCTAGTGTTTTCTACACTTACCTGCTTATCACTACCCATATAAAAGTATCTCTCTTCTAAATAAAGGAAGTTACCTATTACAATTCCCTTTTGCAATCCCAAAAATTACTGTGTTGCAATCAATACAACGTATTGGAAAGGAATTAGTTTTCTTTCTGGAACTGAATAAAATTTGTAATGTCCTTTTATTTAAAAAGACTAAGAAATTAAAAAAAAGGGCAAGTGAGAGACAAACCTCTCCCAATTAGGGTTACGCACTGTACCGACCTTAACGGGTATATCGTGTGTGATAGGTTCTCGCTTGGTACAAAAATCAGTGTTTGACATGTTTACAGAGTAGGCTTTACACAGCTGCCACTCGAACCACTAGAACAGACCTTACCTATTAATGTTACTGCACGTATATTAATACGGAATTCAATAAAATAGTACCTACATGTGGCTACGTAACCTCACTCAGTTTAAGGCATAAGGTAGTGGGGACATTTTCTGTTGCAGGCAAGAGAGTGGGTGATTCGAACAAATCACCAAGGAAAATTACGAACAACTTACCAGAAGCGCTGTAAGTATTTAAAATTAAAATTGGTAAAGGAAAAACTTATCAAAAATAAAGAAAAACGATGGAATAGTAAACCAATAGAGGAATTAAATTATAGTATTTAAAATAAAAACTTTCCCCGTTTTGTTCGAAACTATACTAGATATAAGTATGTTTAGTATTTGTCGTTTCAATACAGTATACATTCGATATTATTGAGAACTTCAAAGTTAAAGGTAATACTGTTTTTGAGATAGACCAAGTAACTAAAACGGTCTAAAGTCGAATGCTGCTCAGATATTTATTTACAAATTTTTTTTTCACAAAAAAAAGTTCTTACAGCGTTTCTGGTAAGTTGTTCATAATTTTCTTTGGTGATTTGTTGGAATCACCCACTCTCTATTCAACTAACTCTTAATATAAATACCTTGCAACCAAGGATAGGAACAAAAAACAATTCTACCCCCTTTACTTCACTGAAAAGTTCACAGAATATAATTTTCCAAAATTTAAATATGATATTTGGTTTTGGGTCGAAGAAGTACATATTGTAGAGAAATTTGAAGTCTCCATATTACTCCTTTGAAGTGATATATGCATACAACAGACGGAGAGTCAGCAGAAGTTGATTAGGGAACCCTAAAAGGTTTTGTTCCAGATTGTTTTCGTGTGGGATGTATCATGACCTCTATAACGAATTATAGCATATCGCTTAGGGAAACGCACCAACCGCACTCTCCTAGGTCGCACATCTCATCTTGGTGAAAATTCTGAGGGAGACTCTCGATTGGATTCCTACATTTGTTGAGCTTAGTACGACACCAGGGAACTACGATCCTTTAAAATTTCCATATTCCAGTGCTGTGCTAGCAGTGAGCTCTGAAGCAAAGATAAAATTTTACTTGTTCACTCCAGTATTAGACTCAGCTTCGTCTGACTGGGAGAAAGTAGTTTCAGTCATTGTTATAAGACTTCGGACATTTTGTTTTCGTTGTGAACCAATTGTCTCTTGCTTCCAAACTAACTGCCTGTGAAACTGACGACCTACTTGCTTCTTCCGCTATGGTTATCCTTCTGCTAAGTAAATGATTTTCTGTTGATGGATATTAGAACAAAAACAGCAAATTTCAACAGAAATTTTTTTATTACCTGCTCCGTTTCATGGATTGCTATTGTAGTAATGTTTCTAAAGAAGAACATTAATAATTACATATTAATATCCGTCGTATTGTTACATACGTGTAGGCTTATCAGAGGATTCCACATGGATTGGAATCGATCCACGCACCCAACTGTGCATTCAGGAGCGCATGGTCGTATCTCTTCAGTGGGGATGGTGCTATCAGCAAATAAGCGGTCCCAATCACATTACGTAGCAAGTTAGATTGCTGCACCACTCAGGCATACAAAGAAGAACTTTATTACATCAGATTAAAACATGTATTTGAGAAATACAAATGCATCGAACATCTTATTATACGTCGTGCCTTTGGTTTATGATATAACTGACAGATATCAGCCAGTTAGTATGTAAATATTCAGCAACGTATTTACAATATCTCAAAATTTTACTTCGTTCTGGGACGGATTTTTTTATTAGAAATTTTTTGTGTGTGTTTGTAACAGAAACATAGACGCTACGCAAAGAAGATGGAAGCATTCGAAATGTGGATATGGAGGAGGGTGGAGAAAATAAGGTGTAAAGACAAAGTAAGGAATGATCTGATGCTGGAACGAGGAGGAGAGCAAAGGTCCCTTATAAAAGCAATAAGAAACAGAAAAAAAGAACTGGATTGGCCATGTGTAGAGGAATGAGTGCGTGATTAAAACCGCCCTGGGGGCATTGTAAATGGAGGGAAAAGAAGAGGTCGACGATGAAAGAAAATGTTTGATGACATCATGATAAATAGGAAATACATACAGATAAAGAGACTGCGGAACAAAGGGACGCAAAGAAGGTAGTTGCTGTGAATGGACTTGCTGAGTAGCAGGAAACCCTTGATGATGATGCAAGAGTTTCGGTCTTCAAGATGGTCTGCAGTATATAAGATATTTTGCACAAGCAGATTATTAACGATGAGAAATGGGTGAAATTCACTATGCAGCTTCGCAATTCCACCATTAGCTGCTGTTCAATTCTAATCTTGCCTTCGTTAAAATGTAACTGTTTCACATTGTTAAAGTAATCGGTATTTTGGTCTATTACTCATAGTTTAATTAATTAAGTCCTATTGCAGAAACACGCCATGTTAAGATACTCTGAATTCAGTGCTTTTTACTGGTTTAGAAGATTTTTAGATTTACCCGGTCGCCAGGAGGTTTATATTCTTCCTCCCTTTAACCCAAATCTGTATGCGCGGACTATGACTCGAACCCACTTCCTTCCAAATGCGAGGCCACTCACCCACCACACTAGGTAACACAGAACTTGACTTCTCAAATTATTCCTCCATACACTTCGGTCTTGTGTGTCTTCCTTCTCAATGTCGTTAGTGCCCTTTAGAGCCAGGTAAACATGGGTCGTCCTCTTTTCCTCCTTCCTTCAACTTCCAATTCCTATACGAGTTTCTGAACCGAAGTATCTTCCATTCTTCTTATATGACAATACCATTCCAATCTTTTTCGTTCTATAACTTCATATATTTCTTCTTACACTTTTATTAGCTTTATTATTTCGTTATTCTTCACTTTTTCTTTCCTTGAAATTCTTGCTGATCTTCTCCAGCAATCCATTTCTAATGCTTTTAACTTCTTAGACATTTTTGGTTATTGTCCAGGTTTCTGATCCATATAAGACTATATTCCCCACTAATGACTTAAATATAACTCTTTTTCTACTATTCATAACATTCTTCCTCCATAGAATTCAATTAACTTTCCTTTCTCTTGCCAGGCACATCTCTTAATTCTTCCACCAATATCGTTCCACGCCTGATCACCAACATACGTCTTGTACACTCCCTGCACTCTCTTGCCCTCCTTCATCCTCCAGTGAATTCCATTTCAGCTCGTTTTTCATGTAAGTTACAGATTGTGTTCTGCGGTAATCTCCATAGACAATCACGGGTACGGAAATCTAGGAAGTAACAAGGTTTTTTGTGAGTGACTATAAGCAACACGAAGCACTTACCATCTGCAGGTCGTTCTCGATTTCCCACGAACTCAGTAGCTCGAGAAACAAACCTTGGGACAAAATTGTTTTTATGCAATTTGTTTGTAAAGATTATACAATTCACATATAGGAAAATCTTTCTTTGGTGACTGCCAAACGTGGTCTTTGAGTTTAAGGAAAACCAGTACTATTTTCAAGTATCGACAAGTCACTGCAAAAATGAACTGACTTCATTCATCTTCTGTCCAAACTATGGTCTAGTTGTTTTCTCATCTTCGTTTAACATTGTATTCTAATAGTTTCTAAAGCGCAGAAAGAACTGTGTTTTGCAATACCCCAATTCTCAGTCATGTAATTTCTCAGCACTATTAGCAAGATTTACACTGAAAAACATTGTACCGTAATATCTTATTACCTACTCTTGAGGCTACTCAGTATCTGCTAGGTACATATCCGCGTTCCTTCACTTCCCTACCTCGAATCAGTTAAGCATCAGCTGCAGCGCCACACGCTTAACCCTACCTGTTAGGATGTCGAGAATCTCTATCCGGACATCCAGATTTGGGTTTTCCATGGTTTCCCCAAATCACTACAGGCGAATGCCGGGTTTCTTCCTTCAAAAGACCATGGCCGAATTCCTTCTCGTTCCTTGTACCCCGTTCCATCCCGCCTCTAATGACCGCGACATCGATGGGGCGTAAAGGCATAAATCAACATCACATTTAGTTTCAAGTCTCCTGATTTCACAATATCTGTCGAAAAAAAAGGAATAATATTTCCAGTATAAAGCTAACATCTATGCTGTTCTCTGGCGGTATGCTAGAAGTCATATTTTCAGGCTGCGTATTTTAAAAATCGATATTATTTAGCTGGAAAGGCTTTAGTGAATGAGTGGTAGTGTTTTTTCTACAAAATTAAATGGTCTTTAAAGTTCGGTAAGTATATCACATTGAGAGGACGCGGTCGTGGGTGGAGCCGCGTATGCAAATCACACACACGCAGGCAGCCCGCAGCGAGAGGAGACGCTGCCGCACAAACTTTTCCCATTTCGGGAGAGTTCACCTGTCCAAATCACAGGATTTTGCGTCTATATCGCTTCCAGGGATTAACTAGGTATTCACCATACAGAGGAGTTCCTCGTGCTGGAGATGACTCTTGTTCTGTTTGCCCTCAACATTCAAGCACATAGAACCAACCCACTCCAAACACTGAGGTCACTGTGGCATCAAAAACGTCACCAGCAGTGGACCATAGGACAGTTCTTCAGGTAGGTTCGTCATATTGATTAATGTAAGATGCCGATCTCGATGGGTGAGCGGTAACGGTGTGGCCTCGCATTCGGGACGAGGTGGGTTCGAATCCCCGCCCGACCATCCTGATATCGGTTTTCTATTGTTTACCGAAAAGACTGCTGATGAATGACGGTATGATTCCGTGGCTGAATTCCTTTCCGTTCGTTGCCTCTTTTCCTTTCCCACCTTTAATTATCTCGATGTCGATGAAGCGTAAAGCCATAATAAAAATGGAAAAAAGTATATTATTCAACCTCTGACGGTTATAGAGTTGTTACTAATCTCATTCAAGAACATACCATAACTACGTTCATCGCACCTCAGACTATTCCGAATAAAGTTCGGAAAAACAGAAATCTGGATGGCATGTCCAGGATTCAAATCCGTATTCTCCGGAACGCCAGTCCCCAGCGTTAACTGCCCTCCTCCTCAACCAGAACTATGTTACTGTCAAAGAAATTAGTGCAACAACTGGAATAAGTTATACAATGTAGATACAGTCATCGAAGATGACTAACCTTATGTAAAATCACTTGAAGGTGGATGCCAAGAATTTTAAGCATAAATGACAACCCTGTAGGAGCTGACATTTTTTCATAAGTTTTTGAGCGTTTTGCATCAGAAGGGGAGACTTTTTTGACGCGCAGTCTCTATTGGTATTAATCAGCATGCACCACTTTACTCCTGAAACCAAGAGCTCGGGTATGTAATGCCATGCAAAGGGGAGAGCAGCTCTGGTAAAAGCGAAAACTCGTTTGTTTGTTGGCAACGTTCTCATTGCGAAGTGATTAATTATGGACGTATTACCAGCTGACTGCACGAGCACTGCCAGCATTGCTGCTGAATACTTCCTAACTGTTTTCCCTCCTGCAGGAAATGCGCAACACATGAAACCGTATAAAATTCTACCAATAAATATGACATTAGTAATTCAGTTGAGTGGTAGGTTCAACTTTTATAATGCTCGGAATTATTCAGCACGGAAACAACATACATATTACTGAACACTACGTAGGAGCCATAAAATATTCCTCTCCTCTTTTTACTGGCAGAGTTTCTAGGATTTACAAATGCTGCTACAAGAATATCACAGCTTACATAACGCAATAGTTACTTGTATCAAAATTCTACATGAAAGACATATCACTCCAGCTGAAACTGTATGGCTATTCCATACGTTACAAATGAGCCTTCCCAGTATACACGTACGCCGTTACACACTCAGCAAGAAAACATTTACCGCAACGCGTGTGGAAAGAGGAGAGAGAATACCTATGGCTACTAACTGGATAAAGGGCTTGTTTATGGCACTAATGGTATCTGAGAAGTTACTCAATAGTACGTTTTCAAAAGTTTGGTACATCACTATTTACGGGCCTATGAACGTAGTACAAATAAGTTCGAGTGTAAACTAATCTTGCAGATGCAACAACAAGTTTATTCGGTCACGTATATTGTTCTTTGCATGTTCGAGATAGTCTCCTAAGCTATATTGATTCTGCTGTGACAGCTAAGCACGAATGATGTGTTTCAGAAATAATCGCCGTCGGCAACACCGACACTTAGTGACGGCACTGAAGACAATCGGTTAGACGCGCATTAACAAGCTGTAACGTACGCCAGAGAGACTTATCATGAACCAGGTGGAGATAGGTAGTTCAAATATAAAAACTGTAATAATGCTTCCGAGAAACATGCAGAATGAAGAGAGTTCCATCTGTCATGTATTGATATATAATCTGTTTAAATACACCAAGATGTTTTTTAACACGTTTATTGTCTTAGGCAATCTACAGGTAAAGCTGGGAAGTTAACGCAATAATCTACCCTCTTCCAGTACCGAGTAACAGAAAATAGCCATAAAAATACATAAACCTAAAATATAACTTCAATCATCGCTTGCACTGAATCTACTACCCACTATAGCAAACGTTTTTAAAGCGCAAATGTTTCCTCACTCACTCAAAAAATTCTTAGACGTTGTGCAAATACTACTAGCAATTCTTTTAACAAATTCCTTTCGTTGAATCAGTAGTCAGATGTTATGAAATCAGAAAATATGTGTTCATATTTTTACTAATGTTGTCCAACCGTCAGTTAACTCTTAAATTTTGGCCTCTTTCACAGTATCTCTTTAAAACTGTTAACAGCTCGTTATTTATGCACGTCCCCATTAAAACCATTAATGCAATGGCAGTATTACGCCAAATGAAGTAATATTCCCCGAGAATCAATTTATTCAATATCAAAATTTATGATATTTCGCTATAGAGAATGGAATCTGATGTTCGTTCACAAGAAGACCTTTTCTGAACTTCAAGGCACTGATATCACTTTAAGCAAAGTACGATAACATTAAACAGTCTTACCGATTTGTTCAGGATGGTGAGATATCACGAAACGCCAACTTTAGTCTTTGAAATTTATAGCCCACAGAAAAATCTCTCGTAAAAAAATTATATTGGTGCATTTATAATCAAGCAATGAGGTTTTTTAATGTCCAACGTGTTTATTCGTAGTTGAAACATCGAAAGCAAATGAAAATCTATAGACAGAGCCATAGTCGACGACTTTTTTAAGTTCTCAGTTATTAGCCTATGCGGTGTAGTTATGGCGCAATTTATTCATCAATATATACAATGTTCGTCAGGAACGCTGTACACGCTAAATAATTAAAGATTTTTAAAATTCACATAAACATGACTTATATTATATTTCTACATAGTCACCCTGCAATTAAAACACTTGTTGTACCATGTAATTAGTGTTTTTTTTCCCTTGTATCATATATGGTATATCTTTGCTGCCGGTCCACTGGTAAACCCCTGAAGCTATACGTGAAAACTAAATTTCGATTTCATCCAGTGTGATTCGCCGATCGTTCTTTATGAATTCCTCTACTGAATCAGCTAGTTGACTAAATTTGAAAAATAGATTAATACTTCTCCTTAGTATCTATTTTACTGAAAATACATATCATTTTTCAAAAAATCGAACATTTACATTATGTATTTTGCATTTTCAAAAAATAAATTTAAATTTACCTCGAAAACGCTCAAGACTGTCATGGCGTCTTGAATGACGTCACACCACCAGAAACAAAACAAAACAGTCGTGTATGTATATGCCAGGTGTCAACTGTTCTTTAATTAAAAATGAATTCCCCGTTTTATAAGTACTGTGTTGTGCCCCAATGCAAAAGCACAACAATAAAAATGCCGAACAAGTAATTTATATAAGTTACAAACAACGAACAAATACGGAAAAGTGGGAAAAAAACTTGCAAGAGGGGAGGATGCTCATAGTTTAGCTGCAGATTTAAGAATCTATTTTTTTGAAGATCATTTTGATGTAAGTATTTGTGCACTATATATTTATAAATCTAAAGCAAAACTGATGAATTTTCAAGTATTGATAACATAATAAGATATGAGTTGAGGTTGTTTTGGTTTTATGATTTAAAATCTTTCTTTGTTGTTATCTTTAATATAATAAACACACTCTGGCAGCACTATCATTACGTGGTGCCACAATCTGATGATAGATTCTTCTGCAGTTCGATGAAACAAATCGTAAAAAAAGAATATTTGTTTTAAATGTCTCTCATGGTTCTCGAGATATCTTAACTGAAAGCTGATGTTGTTAGGCTGATATGATGCATAGAGTAGCTTTAAAATTTGCCATACCTGTTTTTGAGGGTATACTTTTCTAGAAAAGTTGTATATAAAAGCAAAAAAGAAACATACATTTGACTTGATGCAACTGAAAAGTTACGATATGGGCACGGCACAGAAATAATAGTACCTAACAACAACCATATGATCATATCCAATGATATAATTCACGCCAAAGATAGTACCGAAGCGAAGAACGAAATGTTTTGTTATTTCGCTTTGGTCTTCCTTCTGGTTTAGCTATTGAGCACTTGCTTATACTTCACAAATGTAACCTCATACCAGTATCAATTAATTTACAAAACGTATGTCTAAGCAATAGGTTATTGTTTACGAAAGTGAAATAATGCTATTTAAGCTTATAATGCATAATTCACATTTATGCATACTTACATCGAAGTTTAACATTGCGGAATTTCGATGAGCAAAAGTCGATGTTTGATGCGAAAAATCTGCCAAATGTTTTCTGCGTCAATTTTGAGCAAATTGCTTCTGTTGGCTCTGCTAAATCCTGGTTCCATATCTTGTCTTTCACCATATAACTGAGAACAACTACTAACGTGACCAAAGTTGCTACAAGCGAATAATTTACCAAGTAACCTGTTCTGTTCCACGAAAATGTCAATAATAACTTTGGCGTCTCAGGTGGCGTGACGTAATGCTTTATCATTGGCGTTCGCGGTCACGTGATTGGATGCCTGCTTTTGCCGAATTTACTTTCTAAAAATAATAATAATCTTTATGTTTTATAATAAATAATTTTGTTTTTTTTTTATCTCCTTAACATGATTTATCATTGAAAACTGCTATGCGTCCGATTTATTCTTAGTGGAGACAAGCCTATTTAACTAGTCGGCTGTAATCATTATGGACGTTCTCTCTCTCACCTAGTTAAAATTTCTACACCATCGCCAAAAGATGAATCATCCATTATATTGTCTCCATAAAGCTTTTTGATGTAACAGAGAACATGTTCATACAGTTCTTGCATTAAGAAATCGAGTATCAGATCAAACATCAAAACTGGCGGCGTTCTCAAATTTTAAGGATTTCAATCACTCACAGAAACAATAAAACCATTAAAGACCGAACATAAACTCGGAATCAGTAAAAAGTCGACTGAAACTGTTGGCCCTGAATGGTGGCTACTTAAAGACTCCAGCGCCGTACACGACGCAACCGAGAACTACTTTTCTGTACAACGGGATCCCAATACATAATTACGGCAGTGGATTCAAACCAGTGATTCTACAATCAGAAGAGCGATATGCATATACAGTTCTTAGCACACGCAACTCTGTCAAAAATCTGACCCAATATATCTCTACAACAGAAACAATGTGATTCATCCGCAACTATCAGAATCACCGAGCGCTCCACGTCGAAACTATAAGCTACAATGTCGTGAAGTTTACAACCTATTATATTTTCTCTTTTTTCTTGTACTTCTTTTTCGTTTCCAGTGCCTACGGAATGTCACTTCGTCAAAAAAAATCGATGTCTCATTTTATCTTTCTCCTATTCAAAATCAAGAACTTTTCATAATACACAAAGATCGTTGTGGCATTCATTGAAATGAGCAAAACAGGAAGATATTTATGTAAACCTTCTAAGCTTACACGCTTTTCTTTCCGTCGTCGGAGGCTCTCGTGGGCTGCTAACGCAGATTCATTATTGAAATTTAAATCTTGACAGTTACAAAACTGCTCAAACTGATCTTAGTGACACTTCCACGGTTGTTTAGCAGACCCCAACGAATATCACTCCCGGCAAGGACTGTTTATTTACCATCCGGAGGATTTCCCTCCACACCTTGATTCAGGAAATGTTTCCAGTTAATTGGCATGTTGCCTCATATTACACGCACCTCATTAACGATCGTGCACCGCTCAGGTACCTGACGTCTTTTGTTACCAATAATATAACACAGACCTTGACGTCGCAACGAGAAGGAAACGGGAAGTTCTCACCTTGATCTCATCCTTCTTGTCATATTAGCCGAGTGAAAGCCGTTTTCGGGCCTCTCGACCTTCACCAAGTAATCGGGACGATTACTCGTCTGTGAAGCTAATGTCGAAAAATTAGGCTAAGTATTACTTGTTAGTAAGGAGCATTACAAACATAACAAGTTATTTCCCGTTGGCATTGTTGTAATTAGACTGACTGAACAGTTAGCATAGTTCATGTAGAATTATTCTTATATTTATTTAATGATGAGTTTGAAGGAAACACACGATATAAACACAAGTACTGGTTATTTGTTGATAAACACTTGTGAAGGGAACATATACTTGGACAAACACTTTGAATAAAACATGATATTTCCTGAACACACTAAGTGGAAGACAATTTACGATATGCACTACGTAATTGACGGCAATAGGCTTGGAATGGGCCTATAGAATCTATTGGAGGATTGAGTGACTTAAGATGGAATATTAATAATTCCACTGACGTAATTATTAAAGAATAATTATTAATTTAACAAACAACTGTGGAAGAGATAGCCTACAATAATCAGATAAGATGGAATAATTCCTACGTTGATGTGATCATGAAAATAACTGAAAAGCTCAACATGGAATATACAGCAAGCAGCAGATTACCTCAGTGAAGTGATGTTGCAAGTCGAGCTAACGTGCTCTCTGCTCAAGCGAGGGCAGTTCCTTAGTGGAGGGGGGCTAGTGATTCGCTGGTTACTATTTTATTAAAAGTACAAGCTCTGACCGAGCGTGTTGGGTGAACGGTTAACGTTCTGGCCTCGCATTCGGGAGGACGCCGGTTCTAATCTCCGTCCGGGCATCCAGATTTGGGTTTTCCATGGTATCCCCAATCACTCCAGGCGAATGCCGGGATGCTTCCTTCAAAAAGTCCATGGCCGAATTCCTTCTCGTTCCTTGTCCCCAATCCCATCCCGCCTCTAATGACATCGACGTCGACGAGGCGTAAAGCCATAAGTAAAAAAAATACAAGCATATGCTGACCTTCAATCACAGCTGCGAATCCCACGCGTAGCTGCGCAGCCTAATGTTACGCTGGCATTGTGTTTCAGATAAAACTCGACAAACAGCACAGAGCATCTGGTCTCTTAAGTTACAGGCTGCGAAACAGCTCTGGGCTTCTCTCGACTATTACGAACGATATGAAATAAAGATTTTAACTTATTCCTTTTTCCTAGAGAATCAATCGTGCGACGACCATTCGCAAGCACTGGGATAAGGAAATGAATATTATCCTCGGAGAGAAACCAAATATATCGCTGCGAGCTGCAGAAGCGCTTGGAATTCTAAAACGCATAAAGAATTCATGTTGTAATTATCAGACCATTGCCTATTTTACACTATTTTTATAGCATGTTTTTTGTGGTAAATTGTTCTCGTGATTTTTATTCTGCTTTTAGCTTCCACGCTACAGTTGTTCTAGTGGTTTAGTGATTAAGATAAGAGGAACCGACCGCCAACCCCGATCTCAACAGGAAGTTTTAGATACCACTGCCTCGTGTGAAGTATACCAGGACTCACCGTGGTGACCTTTACCAGTCGGATTTTTTGGTTAGGTTAAGCCACTACTGATTCAGCCTGCGTGTGAATAGAAAGTGTCTCCGACTGCTAGAAAACAATGCATTCCAGAATAAAGTCCGGTGGACAAGTACATCATATTCCTCACAGCGTTTGCCCTTATTTCTCCGTCATCTTTGTTTCCTAGAGCCTACCCAGGCACTACAGTTTCAACAACTTCAGTTGGCTTTAGCCTCGTACGTTTATTCCAATGCAACTTCTATTTAATCTGCATTTGTATTGGCTCATGATTTTCGAGTTTCCAAATTTTTTAAGTGTTGAACTTGACGCCAACTTATGTTTTGAAATTCGGTATAAACAATCGTTGAAACAGTATCGTATCTCATGGTTGAAAGAACTGTTGAGTTCCCAAGTGTAACACGCTTATAACAATTAGGCTGTCACATTTCTGTCGAAGAGTGTGACGTTGGACCTATTTTGTTTGTTACTTTCCCCCGAATAAAACTTCCAGTTCTATTCTTGAACTGTCTACTGAGCCATCATGCTGTTTGAAGAAACGAAGGAATCTACCAGCTCTATTCCATCCGTAATGAACGCTGTCTCGGTTTAGGATCGTTATTTGATGTCAGATGCCATACTGCCTACAGTTGACCACGTCACCTACCTGTTGTTGCAATCAGTTACTCACTCGAAATTTATGAGTGTTGTACGCAGCGTTGTGAGACATTCTGCGCCCTGTTACAATACAAACCTAAGAGCAGTAATCAACCCTACACGACTCCCATGTGCTCGAAACCCCGATTTTTTTCCTTATGTTCTTGGATGGACAAAATGGAGAAAGATACAGATACTCGTTTGGAGAAAAGTGATTGACGAAAATTCTTGGAATGATTGGCAGAGCTGGAAGAGGATGTGCTGAAAGACCCGCAAAGGCGGAAACATCTAATAATGATCATGAAGATGATTTTGACGTTATAGCTCAAGATTAACAAGGCAAGTATTTCACTTGTGACAGGTGATACAGTGAAACTGCACGCTTTACACACTCCATCGAATCACCAACCTTTACAATCTGAACAATTACCTCTTTCTTCTCTTCTAGTCAGGTATTTTCCAATAAGAGGTTCAGAAATTCAGCCAAGATGTAAATTTATCCTTGAACGTATCTGCTGTTTATGTTGTCAAACTGCCTGCCGTGATTTTCGATTTTAATATGTCTCAGTGATTCTGAAACTGTTTGTCAGATTAGGTGGTCGAATTATAATACTATACAATCCGTATGATGTTATAATTAGACGGCCTAATTTAACTTTTATTTCTCAGAACAATCCTCAGCTTACTTGACATGCATTTTACTATGTGTTCTGCATAGCTTCAAATGTTTTCCGAGTAGATGCCGTTTAAAACAATTACAACGACGACACATTAAAAAAATGTCGTTGGTTGGTTACGGAAATAAATTTATTCATTTCACATTTTGAGTACAGACAGTTCCTTTAAATCGTTATTGCAAGCAGTTAGATTTTTCTGTTATATATGTATATACATTTGCGTCGACGCCATTAGAGGCGGTAGGAGACAGAGGGTAATGAATTTGGCTATGGCCTTTTGATAGAACCAGCGCGGCATTCATCTGGAGTGATTGTGGAAAACCTTGGCAAACCGAAATCTGAGTGGCCGAACGGGGATTTGAACCCGCGTCCTCGCGAATGCTGTTTCAAATAGCCTTTCGACGATCAGCAAATAAAGAGCTTTGAAGAGTAAAAGTACTGCTTACACAATACCTCGTACATGAGAGGAGGGTTTGGGACAGACCATTCGCCCTGAAGCCTCGTTGTTTACGATACTGAGACTTCATGTGTTTTGATGACGCAACTCTCATTTTCCGTCGCCCTTGACACCGTACTAACAATTTGCTGTCCTCCGCAGCCTGTAGAGCTGGTTAATTAGCTCGTTAGCTCCTTTCTCTAGGCCGGTGCTATTTATAATCGTAATTGGGATGTTAATCCAGTATACTGTCTTTGATAACGCTTCGCTCATTACAACGTCTTTCGTGCGACTTTCTTTGTGTGTTGCCGGCCGTGTGACACACTAAAGCCTTCAGTACCGCCAAACGAAACAAGCGCAGTCTCCACAGAAAGAAAATATTTCGTGATTATCAACATAACCACTCGAGCTGACTTTGAAAAAATATACAAACAAGAAATTAATTAGCTATTAACTCCTTTAAGAATCTTATAGCACATGTCTCTCTTTTAGTTAAGCTAGTGGTCTGTAATGTTGCGAAGATAACTATATTTCTGTTATATAGTAAAACTGAAGCAAAGCTTTCATACGACAATACGTAAAGCTGTGCTTTGAGTTTTGTCACTGAACTCTGAACCAGATTTCTATAGTACAAACCATTTGAGTATAATCGAAATTTGTATCCATTTTGTGCGATGTCTCTTTTCATTTTGTATCCCTCATAATGAATTCTAAAACGCATGGAAATTGATGATATTATAAACACAAAGTGAATGCACAAAATCATGGATCCCCGGCTGAGCCCTTGCTACTGATTTGCTGATTTCTAGCTACGTGAATGGTTTCATCCGGCGTACTTAGGGTGGGGCAGGTAGGACACGTGCCCTGGGCGCCGCTGAAGGGGAGAGCAAAAATTGGCAAATTATTAAACTTAAAAATCAAAATAAACCAACAATTAAATTATATTCAAATATTATCGCGCGTGGCTGGAGCGACATGGAGTAAGTAAACAGCGAATCGTGTACGTTTTTAATAACTGGTACATGATCGGAAGGTACATCGCGTGCTCTGTCGAGATGTCCTTGAATGGGCTAATAGTAGCAGCCCCCGCCCTGCGCCTAATCTGTTAAAAGGATATAAGACCAGCAATAATTTCGCCATTGGCTAATTGCTGATATGATTGGCATGGCGCAGTTGTACATTTTATTTGCATTGCATTTGTCGCGAGCGATCGTCAAGCTACTAGATATAATAAGTTAAATTACCGTCAACGAAAGTGCTTTGAACAAATATATTTGATATTTTCACGGTAAGTACCAACATTCATTAATTTATTGAAATTCTATTTTCCACAGTAGATACTATGCGCGATATTAACATTCGTAAGTGACATGATCTAGAATCGAACTGTGTTTATTTACAGTGAAATACATTTGAATACCGTAATAATTAATAACGTAAGTACATAACACGCGGAAACCTAAACATAGTTAGTAGGTACAATATAAGACACATTTTATGTGGCTTACCGACCGATGCAGGTACCTGCGCAGGGGCGCGTTCAGAGGCTTTGAGTGTGGTTGTTTAATATTTTCAAGACCCTTTTTTATCAGCTTTGTAAATACATTGTTATATACAAGTTACAAATCTGCCAACTCAATTTTCACCCACTTCTAAATTAGGCTGAAAATTTAGAATTTTTAATGGGTTTGGTGACAATACAGTATTATGAACTTGGATACGGAAACCTTCGAAACCTGATGTGGAATTCTAGTGGTTCGGGTAAACTATTTGAGATAGAAAAAAAAGTTGTTAAGAATCCTGGGCAAATGCTAAATAAGCGAAAAAAATACAATATATATAGCCCTAGCTCAAGCTTTGTGTAGTTTACTGTCGTGCAGAGTGGCACACAACTCGCTTTCTTTTATTTGAAAAATAACCTATAATTATTTGTTTATTTATACCAGGTTATTTTATAACCCTCAGTCACTTCGCAATCATACTAACACAATATGAATAATTGTTTTCAAAGAAACAGAGTGGGGATGAGGGACGGAAAAAACGAAACTTGCAGGAGGAAGTAGTAAGTACTTCGAGAAGTCCGCTACTGGGAGTTCGACATGTTCTAAGGAAACTGCCTACATCAACATGTACAATAAAATCCAAGGTATCCAACACTAATTTAGCACAAGACGAGGAGGATGTAACTTTCGATAATTTTGAGTTTGACAAGATTAAGAAGTGAGGCTACCAGTTCTAATGCCACTGAATAATTTGAATGAAAACATTAGTAGTTAGTAGGAGGTAAACTTTTTGGGGTAATACCGAATTAATGTCATACCAGAAGTAAAAAAAACAGCATGATATTGGAATTCTACACTTTGATAAGATTACTGGGAAATCATTCTGACAGATGGCCTATAAACAGAAATAATTAAAATGGATTCAAAATATTTTCCAAATACTGAAGGTCCTTTCCTACCTACAGACAACATTTGTATGAACAAAAGTTGTTTAAGAAGACACTAGGTTTTATTTTATTAAGCTCTACCATGTTTTTGTGAGGTTTGCTGGCAGGGGCCCTCCCCAAAGCTTGGAGGCCCCGGTGCACGGCACCGCCTAGCCCCCCGGTAGCTACGCCACTGGGTGGAGAAGTGACTCCCTCATGGCTAGTCTATTCCCTGTGCAAAAAAAATCTGCCTTTTGAATCTGTTGTCTTCTCTTTTCAAATTAAATAATCTATCTTCATTAGAGCACGAAAACAAATTTGCCCACTGGAAGGCACGTGAATGGCTCACTGCCCATTAATATGCGAAGAATAATGGTGAGTGTTTCACCAATGAGAAGAAACGTAAAGAAATTTTGTAGCAAATAGAGGATTATTGACACCGAACTTTAGACCTAGATCGAGGCAGAAAAATAAAAGTGGCGTAACGTATTAAAGAGAATCCTTCATCAAATTTCTTCCCACTTAAAATCTTGCATTACGAGGCTATAGAGTCACTGAGTACATGCGATAGATCCATATCCCATAATATTGATAATTTTCTTGGATTAACAAAGCTTCTGGACATGTTTGACCCCATCATGAATATCTTACTCAAGTTAAAAATCATCCTGGAACCCCATATTACTTTCCACCTCATGTTCAAAATGAGTTCATTCATCTGATGTCGACCACGTTCGGCAAAGTTTATAGTGAAACATTCGCAAATCAAAATACTATGTCTCATGTTTGACTCTAATCCTGACCATGCACATTGTGAGCAGATGTCACAAGTATTGAGATACGTAGAAGTTAATTTTCAGAAGAAATCAGTTCGCGTTAGGGAGACTT
>JARYHS010008074.1:325190698-325256989 GCA_031002005.1 Vandiemenella viatica | reverse complement strand
ATAGGGGTTCCAATAGCGGACGAGCCGTTAGTGCCTCTCTTTTAGAATTTTGTCTTCTATGAATTAAGTCGGGCTTCGTGAGCTGTAACATTGTAATCTTAATTTGTTGCAGTTCACTTATTTTTTCCAGTACCTTTTCCACACCGAGTTCCCTTGTTTGAAGAATTTTTTCCCGCTTTGAGTTGAGTCTTTAAATTTCATATTAGACTCACTTCAAGCTCCCAACTTCCGAACCACTCGCAGAAGTAAAATAGCCAACCAGACGCTACAACACGCCGATACGCAATACAACGTACAACATATACCACAGATATTACATGTAATTCAAAGAGTATGCTGCAGTTTATATAACTGGCAACCTATGTGAACTGCACATATAATCTCTACATTCCCCGTCGGAAGATCATTAACTTGTGGATGATCATTCTGCACTTTGGAGAATATGCCACCTGGACCCACACCACTAGCTGTCTGGGACTCGTGTAATCTGTGACAGTTCTTTTGTGAAGATAGCCATAACATTTTGTTCACTCGTGATATATTGAAGTTCCACTGTCCCAACATCGCCTTTGCTCTTACAAATAAATGCATAATTGCAATGTGCTTTGTTGTAGATATTTTTCAACATAGTTTTTAGTATGTGGAATAGCTTCCTGACTATCACTGTCACTTATTTCTTGGAACTTTAAGCAATTCAAAAGTTCTTTTACCCAAAACATTTCTCTTACACAAGCTGCCAAGGCCACATATTCTGCCTCGATTGCTAAGTTCAATCGCAGTTTGTTTTGAACTTTTCCAAATGATTGGAGCACCTGCAAGGATAAGTACAATTCCACTTATGCTCTAGCGAATGTTTGTACAACTAGACCAATCTGCATCAGCATATGCTACAAGACTCTCATTAGTGGGATAATATGTAATTCCATTGTATGATGTCTATTTGAAATATCTCGGTATCCTTTCAGCTGCATTCCAATGACACTTGTTGAATTACAAACAATACTGAGCTAACTTGCCTACTGAGAAGGCAATGTCAGGTGTAGTTCTCTTTGTCCACCAATCAGTTCTCTGTAAGGAAGTTTCTTGGAATCATCTTCATTACACTCACCGAGAAATTCTGGCCTTTGCTCCATTGGGGTTTTAATTCCGTTGGTGTCTTGCAGTCCAAATCCATTTAACAGTTTGTTGACATATCCTTCTTTGGTGAGGGTGACTCTACCATCCTCTTTTCTTATTGAATTTTACTCCCAGTAGATGCAAAATTGTTGCTAGGCACTTAATATCGAAGCAGATCTCCAGAAGTTCTTTTAACACTGTGTCTTTTTGATTTGTTCTCTGTAAGTGTAAGTATATTCTCCACATAAATAGCTAATAAAGGCTTTCTTTCCCCTTTTTGCAACTGATATATACAGGGATCGACAGGGATGAACAAATCCAAGATTTTCTAACGCTTTGTTGAGATGTTCATTCCAGCATCTTCTACTTTGTTTCTAACCACATATCGATTTGTGTAATTTACAAACAAGTTTTTCTTTACCTCTTTGCAAAAACCTTTTCAGATTGTTATATATACAACATTTCCTTTAAATCACTGTGAAGGTAAGCAGATTTAACATCATACTGGTCCATGAACCACTTCTTTTCAACACCAGTAGCTACAAGTAATCTTAGAGTGTCGAAGCGCATACACTTCTTCATAATGCACTCCCCTCTTTTGAGGGAAACCCTTTGCAACTAAGTGTGCCTTGGAGGTGGTGTAACCAATGACCAGGTAATCAAATTCTTCATTCATTGATCCCAACAGTTGTGCTGCTTCAGCAGAATTAATTACCTCACTCAATGAAGATCGTTCCGCCATATTATTAGTATGAACTGTATGTTCTATCTTGTCACCTTTCTTTGGGTTTATAGAACACCTTTCTCGAAGAAACATACTGCGCTGCTTTTGCTGATTTGCTTTAGGCTTTGCAGAACTTCCCTTTGGTAGACCTGTCTTCTTTACTTGAACAGTTAATTGTTTTCCACACTGCTCACCTTTGTCTTCTTCATTTTCTTTTTCTGGAAATACTTTGAAGTCTTCTTCTTCGCTTCCACTTAAAAGATTTTGTTTGGCATTAACCATTACATTTTCTTCAGGATTGCTCCCTGAAATCTCATCACTGCGGTCAAAACTGATATTGCTTCTCAATCCAATTATTTGAAGCCAGAGTCTTCAGGTTTATTGATAATTTCTTGCCTTATCACTTATGCTTTCTTTTAATACACAGACGTGTGATTCCATGACTTGGTGAGTACCTGGCATCCAAATGCCATACATCTATATATTGAATATCCAACCAAAATTCTTTATTGGCCCTTACTGAGAGTTTTGAATGTCATTTTTGTTTAGGAATATGCACAAAAACTTCACATCCTATTGCACAAAGATGAGTGGCATTTTGCTTCCTGCCAACCCATAGTTCATATTGAGTTTTATCTTCGTTATGATTGTTAGTGACTCAGTTCCTGATATATGCAGCAATATATATCAGTTCTACTCAAGCTGCTTTAGGCGCCCTACTACTGCTGATTTCACTTCTCATTAGATCCATCAGCGTTCTTTTGAATCTCTCTGCTATTTCATTTTGCTGTGGTGTGTAAGTCATTGTCTTTTTGTGTACTCTCACAGAAAATATCCCAATTCTTTGAACAAAAGTCAAGTCCATTATCTGTTTGAACTCTCTTTAAAGTTTTGCCAGTTTGTATTTCAACCTGGATCTTCCATGCTTTAACCCTTTAACTGCTACGGTTCACCCGGCCGAGCTCTTGCTGAGTGCTGCTTTGTTTACGCCCAAGCTGTTTGTTTACCTGCGCTGGAATGCCGCATTTGACCGATACCTGCTCTGACCGCTGTATGCTGAATATAATCTGGAGCGTTGTGTGTGACGTTCTTCTGCTGTCGCTCTGCGATTTGAAACCCCAGATACAAAATAAATGCTGTTAATATAACAACTAAAGTTTTTCATTTTGAAGCTCCTCTAAAAGTGAATATCTGCGCAAGCAAACATGCAGGTACTTCATATACTAAATAGGTATTACAGCAACTGAAATGTTTTTTGTTTGTGAGTGTAGTAATTTATCTGGAGAGAATACCTTTCCGAATACTTTTCACAAAATCTGCACATATTTTCCAACCTTTTTGACCCAGGCTATGGACCGCCACTGGAAAGTTAAAAATATGTTTTTATATTTTGTTTAGTTTTAGAGGCATGTAAATGTAATATAATTATTACTCTGCAGTTACCCATGGTTAATAATTCTTTTTGTATGATAAGCCTTGAAAAATGGTAAAACACTCAGTGGTACATTACATGTTCTGCATTGGTTTCTCGACGCACTTTCTGTTTCGAACATACAGCGCATTTACGCACTGGCGTGCTCTTCTTTGAATTTTCAATATGAATAAAATTTGGAAAATGTCTCCCAGTAAATCCTTGACGATATTCTTTATCAGAGCGTCTTCCATTGCTGTTCTGTGTATATGCTTCAAAAGTTCTCTAAGTGGCCGTCTATAAATTATGTGAGGTGAAATAGGGGGGGGGGGGGGGTCCGGAAAAATCTTACTAAGGGGGAGAGGGGGTTCAACGGAAATCTCACGTGAGATTTTTAAAAAATTTGTTGGACTGTAGAGCTACAAAAAAGATCTACAAATGACGTGAAAGTCGATTTGAGGTGGGTATTTCCTCTAAAAGTGCAGCTTTGGAAGGTTTAGACTAAGAAAAAAGGTCTCAAAAAGTTGCGAGGGCTATTATGAGGGGGGGAGGAGGGGGGTCTCACGAACCAGATCTCACAAGCGGGGGGGGGGGGGGGTCTGGAAATCCGTAAATACACCTCACGTAATTTATGGATGCCCCCTTACCAGAGACAGATGAAACTCTGCAACTGGCATTTTTCGTCCGGTTACTACTCGGTGAAGAGCGTGAGCATTTAAAATGCAGTGTTCGAGAATGTGGAAAAAGAACTTTTTAAACCACTTCATAGTGAAAATATAGTGTGAACTGATTCTCGCGTATCTGTTGGTCTCATCAGCAATGGATATCATATGATCTTCTGTTAGAAATATCAGGAAAAATGGAAAACTGCTGGAAAGTTAACCTAATCCACACTTGTGTTCTGCAACTTAATCGTCAAGCGCATGTGGTCAAACGTGTCATTAAAGCATTCTGTTTTTCAACGCATTTCGCTCTCACTATCTGTAGCATCAAATTGTGAAGAATTTTCACCTCTTGTGGAGACAAATGGTCATTTTCCACTAGCTGATGTAATGGCTTAGGAATATTACATCGAGATCCTGTCGAAGGGTCATCACTGTCATTCATATTAAAGAGATCATATTCACTGTCACTTCTAGTAAGAATCTCCTTGATTTCTTCCGCTGTACGAACACGACGGCGTGCCATTTTCTCAGCGAAAACTAAAAGGAAAAGAGCAACACAAATAAGATCGCAGCTGCCAATGCTCAAAGGCCAAATGAGGAAAACAACCAACCACCCTGGGAGGAAATATGGCTTCATGAGCAGGCCGCTAAGAGGCTAACGCATTAACGCGTGCAGAGCACACAGGGACCCGAGCGGCTGAATGTGTTAACACGTCCAGAGCACAGATGGGGTGGCAAGGCGGCGCTTGTATACACGTCTGGAGCACAGACAGGGCGGCAAGGCGGCGCTTGTATACCCGTCTGGAGCACCTGGGCGCATTAGTAGCCAGGCGCGTTAACACGTCTAGAACAGTCAAAGGGTTAAACTGTACCATTACAGTTTCATTTGTTTTAAGAAGTATGATGAAAGCATATCTGCTAGTATCATCCACTATGCTAAGAACATATCTGTTGCCACCAAAGCTTTTCACATTGATTGGTTCCATGAGATCTGTATGCACAAAATTCAGAATTATTCCATCACTTTTTAAGTTGCTTGATGGATGTGTCACAAATGACAGTCGCGCAACTTTTCTTGCTACAGTATCTCTGACGAAGGCTGGAGGATACCAGCCGAAAGCTCAGGTAATGAAATAAACAACGTGGCATAACCCGAAAGTCAATTAATCATGAACAAAGATGACCGTGGAAGTCTGAGGAATCAATCATTACATGGTTTAGAAAATTTTAGCTCACAGTTTAATCCATTTACAGATTCTTTTGACCATTTTATAATCTGATTCTTATTAACATGCCACAAATCTAATGTTTTTAAATTTCCATTTTCATAGTGTAATGGGTTTACTACACTTTAAAAAAAAAATTTGGTTCACATACAAACGACCCTTATTCTCCGCTTTGAATAGAAAATTTCTACTGTCATCATAAATGCAACATCCAGTTTTGTCAAAATCAACTTCCTTATTATTTTCAGTTCAACTGACAGAATTCCATGGCTAATGCCAGGTACTACATGTCACTATTAATTTGCATGTCACTATATGCAGATTTATTACCTATAATATTTGCATTTACAGTACCTTTTCCAACTGTAGGTATTGTTGTGCCATGTGCTGTCACAACATTTTCAGTAAAAAAAAAAAAAAAAAAAAAAAAAAAACTTTTTATCTGGAGACGTCTTATGAGTAGCACCTGAGTTTATGACCCAAATATTGCTGTAGATGAACTTTTATTGGCCATTTTTGCCTTTTCATATTCTTTTCTTAAAGCGTTTTCCATGTTCGCTGGTAGATTTGATGTCCATAGTTTTCGTGTTCTTTGTGTTTTGCATGTTCACTTTCTTCACGAATAATGCAGATTGTTTCGTGCCTTCATTTTCTTGTCATCTTGAATCTTTGGCAAGAAGACGCCTTTTCACTGTAGCACGTGTAAACTCACTTTCTGATACAACGGAATCCCATTCCTTAGATAGGCTGCACAAAATTGTCATAGTTAAATCTGCATCTACTATAGCGTTGCCAACACTAACAAGCTCTGCAACGGTTCTGTTTATCTGTCCCAAATATAATTCTATTAAATTATAATTAGTCAGTTTCAGTGAATACAATTTCTGTCTGTGTTGCACAATACAAAATTTGTTGCCACGTAGCGCGTACGACCATTGCAGCTTGTTCTATGCTTCCTTAGCCTGTGTTAAGTATTGAATATGCACTTGCTGTTCGTTGCTCACAGCAAGTGCGATTTTTGCAAAGCTTTATCTTGTCTTGTATACATAATTGCGTTTTACAGTTGGATCTGCATCTGCAGTCGGTTCTTCGTCACCTGGTTCGACAACTGTCCATAAATCACTTTCCATCATTACTATTTTCATTTAAACTCTACTATGTGTAATTTATGCCATTTAACTTGGTTATGGTTGTAGACCGATGATCAGATATGTTGAATCAATTTAAACAACTTTTTTTCTCCTGTAACATTCACATTAAGGACCCTTAACCGACTTTTTTAAATTGACGCTACAACTTTTTATGAATGCACATTGAATTTTGCTGTTTATAAAACCTTTTTGCTGTAACTAGGCCAATTGTTATTATTATTAATTTTAGCAATTAAACACTTCGTGCACAGAAAATAAACTGTAAAGACTGCATTATTACGAACAGCAATATTTAATTAACATTCACACGCCAATATGCAATACAATGTACAACATATACCAGAGAGGTTACATGCAATACAAAGAGTACTCTGTAGTTTACACAACTGCCATCTTATGTGCCCTGCACAAATAATCTGTACAATATTATTATTATTTTTTAAAGTACACTTTATAGCATATGATTGTGGAGACATTTTGGAATGGACTGGATTGACACAGAAAACAAAATAAACTTTTGGATGTCAATACGAAAACCAAACCTAAATTCCCAAATTACTTTTATATTTTTTGCTTCTCCTTGGTAATATTTGGTACTGGAAAAGAATTATATTAAAATATATAGTGTAATTGGGACCGAGCATGGTGGTGTAACGGATAGCGTTCTGGCCACACATTCGGGAGAATGGCGGTTCGAATCCCCGTCCGAGCATCCAGATTTGGTTTCCAGACATGGTTTCCCAAATCATTCCAGGCAAATGCCGGGATGCTTCCTTAAAAAGGCCATGGCCAAATTCCTTCCCATTTCTTGCCCCCATCCTTTCCCGTCTCTAAAGACCTAGCTGTTGAGAGACGTAAAGCAGTTAAAAAAAAAATGTAATTGTGATTACAATTTTCTCACCTTTCAGTATCATAGTGATCTACAGTCCTTAGATAAAAGTATGTGAGTATCAAAAGTAACTTCTTTATTGAAGTCGGATAGTAACGGCCTCTTTTTAAAATTTATTTTTCTATTGAGGTCAGATAAAGGTACTTTGAATGTTTAAAGCATCTTTGCTCTTGGCTGGAAGAAATGTGAAAAAAATTGTGAGAAAAGTTACACCACTTTTTGTGAAAATTGCAACACCCAGAAAGAATTGTCTGAATCGTTCAAAAATTGGAGTATGTAGAACTGTGATACCATAATAAGTGATTAAGATTGCAGAGAGTTGGTGTGCATATATGCCCAGCACCACCCAATTTTGTGTGAACAGACAGGTCAGTGTTACACCATGCTCAGTGAGTGCATAGCCGTCAAAAGAAGTGGGAATGTGAAAGGAATGCCTCGTCAACTTCAAAGGGCATAAATTTCAGCATCTGAGTGAATTCGAATGTGGCAGAATGATCGAGCCCAGGGAAATAGGTATCTGGTACTGAGATTTGCAGCTTGTACAGGTGCTGACAGGCTATGGCAGTGATGCGTGTGTAGAATCAGTATTTAGAAGAGGGTCATACACAGCAACAAGTGTGTACTAGACCACACAATGTGATTATAGCACGGGATACCCGCCATATTGTCCACTATACCATAGCCGAAAAAACAGTTTCATTCAGTCTTGGCTTGATGATGCAGCAATGAAATTGTGTGGATATGTCTGTATCGAAGGTTCAATTCAGTCTGCTGAGGAATGGATCGGTGACACGCATTCCATTGCATTGGCTTCCATTGACCAGAAACCAGCAACATCTTAGATGCAAAGGGCACGTGAAGGCTCACAGGCATACTGAGTGGCAAATTGGAGTGTTTTCAGATGAGACTCGCTTCAATTTGTCTCCCAGTGATGGCTGTGTACATGCTGGGTGCTACAGTGGTGAACGCAATCAGTCAATCTGCATTTTCGAGCAGGCATATAGGACAAATGCCAAGTGTGCTGAATTGGGGTGCCATTGGCTATAAAAAGCAACCTTGCCTCTTACGTGTTGAGGGCAGTGTGAACAGCAATGGCTACATCAGGGAGGTTTTAGAGCCTCAGATACTGCCTCTCCTGTAGGCAGATCTACAAGCCATGTTTCAGCAGGACAGTGCCTGATCACATGTGGCGAGGAATGTGCAAGCCTTCTTCAAAGAATAACAGGTACATCAGCTTCCCTAGGCTGCACATTTGCCTGACATGTCACCCATCAAACATGGTCTGTCGACAACTTGTTCTTTCTGGTCCTCCCACAACCATTGTTAATGCTTTGTGGACATGTCTACAAACCGCATGGCAGTGTGTACCCTAGTAACATACCTAGTCTCTCTTTGATTCAGTGCCACAAAGTCTAAAGGCTCTTGTTGCAGCACGTGGCAGTTTCACACTTAACTGAATTCTTATGGCCAGAGTGCATGTACATTTCTGTAATTCTAATAATTTGTGTTCCTAATCTGGGGAATAAATTTTGTTGTAATCTCATGCCTCCTTCATGGTGTTACAATTTTCACAAACGGTAGTGATTTGCAGATATAATGCATAAAAGTTATCACTCAGAAGTTAAACTCGAAAACAATTCTTGGACTATAATTTTGCCATTTGTTTTTGTATGTTATAACCCACTGCTTCTAGTACATTAAATGTACTCTTTTTACAAGTTGTGTTTAAAGAAAGTTTCTGTCATACTCTTGAAAGCACGTCTAATATTATCACAGTGAAAACCATCAGCATCTTCTTTTCCAGTGTTAGGCCTAGTGGTCTATTACAGTTTCCTTCCATCTCTTTCGTGCTCTTCCAGGCATTCTTTTTCCTCTAAGGATTTAATGTAGTATTATTCACTACACTACTGAATATATTCAGCAGTTGGTGATATTTGTAATTGAGCTGACACAATCTAGCAGTGAATGTCATGTAGATTTTCTCAGGAACTTCATTTGCAGAGAGTCGTTACTCATCTTGTGCTTTTATTGTAAAGGCTTTTGTGCTAAGAATTGATGTTGCCATAATTTTATTTGCTTTAATTCTGGTGAGCCTTTGGATTTTATTCAAATTTAAGACTTGATTGATAATCATCAGTGCTTTGTTGTAATTTAGTATTTTGAAATATCTGTTTTGTTTTTCCAAATTTGATATATGGTCTCCAAAATATTTAAACATTTTAACTTGATCTAAAATTTTGTTAATTAGGGTTAATTTGCTTCCTACTTGTTCCTATTTTTGAAATGATATGATTTTTTATTTCTTGGTTGAAATTCCATATCAAAATTTTCGTCTGTCAAGTTCAAGTGATGTACTGAAAATTGTAGAACCTCACGGTTGGTTATAAATACCTGGTCATTGGCATAGAGTAGGATATCGAGGTATTTATTTCTCTTAAGTGTTATACTTCCATGTATGGTTAATCTCCAGTGTTTGAATAATGAATTTGTAAAGTATTAAGGAGTAACGGGGACAAAGAACAACCTCTCACACCACAGTTGATAGGCTTCCAGTCTGTTTTTTTATTTTTGTTGTTTGTAGCTATGAAACTGCATATATTAAGATTTTATATTGCCAATATTATCTGGTTAAGTGTTCCATAAGTGGCTAGGATTTGTGAGAGCTTACCTCAGTTTACTCTATCAAATCTTTTTTTGTATAATCTATGAATTTTAGATGTGTCTCAGTTAAATTCCCAATTTTTTTCAATTAATAATTTCAAAGTAAAGTAGCCATTTGTACAAGACCTTCCTTTCAGGAAGCCATTTTGTGCTTTGTCGTTTTTTAATTATAATATTCCTGCAACAGTTTTGAATAGGTGAATAAGTTGAGTGTGGAATGACTTCCCTACCCAATTCTTGGATAGTTTTTTTTTTTTTGGCCAATTTAACAAAGTGCTGTTGGGCATTACTATGCAGTAGCATTGGTTAAAATTCTGCAAAACATCTCAGTTGGTAGCAATAAATGTCAGCAGTTATGGTTACACCTCGGGGAAGCAATTTGTAGTACAGCTCACCCTCACAGTTCCTGCATATTCATAACATTATCTTTTGTGGATGCACACTGGGATTTGTTTGTGAGTTGCTTTTTTTGTTCGGTTTAATTCATTTATTTCTTTCGTTTATGGTAGCATAAATATGCATTTCTCATCACCAATAACAATTTTTGAAAGGAGTATTTGATGTTGATCATGAGCCAATCGAAATGCTCATTTTGTCACCCGCTAATTTTTATGGTTATTGTTTAGAACATGTGATATCCAGGCACCCGATTTTTTTTTTTTTTTTTAACTTTTCCCATTGAATGCAAATGTTGTGCAATGGGAGGAAGGTCACAGTTAATCACACTCTCCAGTTTCTGCAGAAACTGATGTGGATTATTGGGGATTGAAGTGTTTAAATTGACTTTATCAATCCTCGAAGATCTCCCTGAACATGAATACTAATGCCGAAATGACCCATCTGAAAAGGAGAAAACCATTTTCATGTCATGCTCTATACAATGGTACTGTACTAGTACACGCTGCAAATGTTTCTGACCACTTCCGCTGCTTTTGCATGAAGAATATGTCAGAAATGTTCCACTTGACACTTCATTTTCTAGCATCCAGGTGATAGGTATCTCGCTAATTACTCTTTCTTGCTGCTCAGTCCTGTTACGTTCGCCTTTATAGGTATTTCGTTTTAAAATTAAATAATTCGTCCGAGCCGATTCACTTTTAACTTTATTTTATTTTATTTTAGACATCAGACTCCAAAGATACTAGGCGCAAATGTAAACAAATGCTCCATCTATTATACCCTTCAACACCAAACTCAACTAACTTTTAAACAAACTAAAACTATTCTATGCCCATCACTTATACAGGTTTCACAGAAAATTCCAGAATAATTCAAAGTCTGACGTTTCTGGAATTCTAACAATACTTAAACAATCATTCACCATGATTATGAAATTCACAGAAATGAAAATTAAAGATATTTACACACAAAATTATCCACATAAATCAGTCCAAACTGTCACAATATGTCCTCTAAACATAGTAGCTCACCTTAATACTTAGAATTACAAATTTTTAATCAATGTTTCATGCAGAGTACTGTCCTTGAACATATTAAATAGTATTTACATAGTTTTCTTTCCCTAAAACAATGTTCATTTACACAAATTCACAATTAATTGCAAGAAAAATATACAAAACCATATTTTCTCAACTTCCAAGTTTGCTAAAAATAATTCTTAAAATACAATTAAAGGTCTGGGTCTGAGGGCTGTTATGCGGTATCTGCAAGAGCTAATAGTCCTATATGTAAACTCAAGCACAATAGCAGAACTTCAGAACATAAATGAAAATCCAACTAGAGTATTAACCCAAAATAAAAACACTACGACTTTTGCACCAACCTAATATAAAGTGTTGTTACAAGTAATGATCACAATGTCCCATGAAATTTATTGCTGATTATATATTATATTATAATATTATATTATATAATATTTAATTTTCCTCTTTCTTGATCTTACAGCCCTAGTGAAATATAATCATTCCCACAAATCTGTGTAACCAGTACTAGTTTAGATTTATAATTTTTGTTTTGTTTTAGGTCTACCTTCTATAAACCACAAGGATCAGAATATGAATATTGGTGACTATATTGTAATACAAAGACAGAAGTATTCAAAAATCCACAAAATATCAAACAAATTGTCAGTAATGGTAGGCAACAACCGTTTAGAACTTCAGAATATAATTGGTCGTCCATTTTCGACAACTTTTAAAATGGTGCCAAAGAAAAATGAAAGACAAGTCTTCGTATTAGAGGAATGTACCAGGGCTGAGAGTCTAGCTGAGAAATTAATAAAAGACATCACTAGTGGAACAGACAACCGGAATATAGTTGGAGACGACACTTCTCAAAAATTGTCGAAAGAAGAAATTGATGGCTTTAGGGACAGTGGGATGACTGGGTGTGAAATTGTTAGTCATTTATTGGAGAACAGCAAAACTTTTCAGGAAAAAACTGAGTATTCACAAGAAAAATACTTGAAGAAGAAAGAAAAGAAATACTTTGATTTTATAACAATTAGAAAACCTACACTTAGGCTCATTTGTGATATTATTTACAATCAGGATCCTATGAAAGTTATGGGTTTACGTTGTGATACACTGTCTCAATTGGTAACTGGTGTTGGTATTGGTTCTGGAGGGACATACATTGTCTATGAAGGATCTTGTGAAGGTTTACCTACAGCAGCTCTCCTTAATTATTTAGGTGACACTGGATATATTGTACATACATTTCCAGGCCTGTCACCACAGCGGCAGGCAATTCTGGCTATGAATTTTAGTGAACTTCAAAAAGAAAGACTAATATCTGTAAGTATTCAAAGTCTCATTCAGAAGCTTTCTGATTTAGATTTACTGTCACCAAAGACAAAAAGCAAATCTAAATGCAATTTACGTGGCGACAATACTTCTGGAACAAATGGTGAAACTTTTTCTGAAATTGTTAACAGTGATGGAAAAGCAGGAAAGAGACCAGGTGAAATTAACAGACAGTTATGTGAGAACTTACCAGAATGTGACAGTGAGGAAAATATATCTTCATCCATAGATGATCATAAAGTGGTTTGTAAAAACACGAAGGATGTTGTAGCAGAGGAATATGTTGTGGAAAACTATGAAATTGTGAATGCCGAGGAATTACAGGACCGAAAACGGAAAATGACTAATTCAGAAGAGACTGAAGTGAAGAAGCCACGTTGGGAGATTGAAGTTGACCGGGCAGCAGATTTGTTGTTGTCTACTAAAGCTGATGGATTAGTTATCGTGGCACGTGAAGATCCTGCTGATGTACTGTTTACACTGCTGCCTTATCTTGGTCCTTCGAGAAATTTTGCAATCTACTGTTGGTGCCGTGAGCCATTGATGGAATTGTATTTAAAGCTTAAGAAACGTGGTGGTGTCATTAATGTTCATTTGACAGAGTCATTCTTCAGAACTTACCAGGTTTTGCCTAATAGGACTCATCCTGATATTCAGATGAGTGGCTCTGGAGGTTACATTCTCACTGGAACTGTTGTGATTCCAGAGACATTGTAACCTCCTTCGCTCTATCATATATATTTTTTTAAAGAATACAATAACATATGTTTGATATGTGGGGGGTGTGTTATTTTGAAAGGCAATTTGTACAGAATATTTTATTAACTTCTTTGAACAAATAAAAATTATCAGTTCAGTTAAATTTGTTTTACTTTAATAGTTGTCTCACCTGTCCATTTTTGCAAGATTTCACATTAAAAATTAAAACACCTTGTGAATGTATTTAATATGATATTCTCTTACATAAGAAGGTAAGGTGAAAAACTTCGGCCTTACATTTTTAGTTCAAAGTGCATTTATGTTTTCTCGTGGACCCCTATTAGTTTAATTCTGGAAGATCTGAAAAACGCCCATTTATGCTGCTGGCATGTCTTCATTAGACTTGAAACGTTTCCATGAATCGCATTAGATTTGGTAATGGATGGAAGTCAAAGGAGTAAAATCTGGTGAGTAGAGTGAATATTCTAATAATTTGCACTTCAGATAAAATGCTTTTTGCATTGACAAAGCACCTATCTTTGCATGCTCTTAAACCACTTGGAACTTGGTGTTTAGAAGATTGCTGCTAATTAATTACTCAGTCCATAGATTTATTGGTTTTTGTCAGGTCACCAGGATATTTATAACTTTCACCAAAATATGATACTTAACTTGTCAGTGATAAAGCAGTTGCTGGAATAACACTACTGTTAATATTCCTTTTTACTTGATTATTTTATCCCGCCTAAATTCTCATAGAGACATACACGAACAAAGAATTAGACTTCATTCGAATATTTTGAGCCTATACAACTAATATAGTTCCTGTTAACATTGTTGAAAGCTAACTTGCCTGCTCACAACCTCAGGAGCTCAGTCAGTGCTGCCAACCTTGTAGCTTTGAATACCCACAGATGGCTGCTAAAATTTCTGTAGATTAGATATAAAAATCCGGAGACTCGCTAATAAAAAGATTGAAAATGTAATTAAGAATACTTTATTTCCAACTCTTCAAAATTACAAATACAAGATGATAATCTATCTCTGAACATGTTTCATACAGTGTCACTTTTATCACTGCAGCTGCTATGCTTACTCATTTTTTAGGACCTTATATTTTCTTTGTTTGCATTAAATTTAATATACCTTCTGTAAAAGGAAAATTGTAACAATGTGTTGATTTATTGAACATTCTCTTTGTTTCTGATACATTGACAAGGGTACTAACTAGTTGAAAGTGAATTCCTCTTTTTAGATTTGTTACTGTAGAAAATATTCTTTACACTGTATCACTGCTGTGTGGCAATATAGCTACGTGATCTTCTAATTTCAGCAACAGAGAAAACATTGGCAGCCCCTAAATCATTGTTCATGTACCTTACAAGTTCCAGAAATCTACATAACTTGTCTATGATTCTACATCAAATTTTTATTCACTGTTTATTTATAAATGACATTCTGAGTTAATAGCATTATATTCATTTTGTGATATGTCAATGGGAAATCTTATTGCTAGTGGAATAACAGATGGGTGATTCTACTTGAAAACATTACCAAAGTTCAGTATTGACAAGTGCTTTAACTGCTCTCTCTGAAAAGGAAACCTCTTCTTTATCTGATTTAGCAATTCCATGTAGAAATCCAAGCATGTAATTCTAAATTTCTTCAGCTCTCCTGGTGCAATATATCTATTCATCTGGATAAATGTTATAACACCCACACCAAAATATATTTCTTCCAGTGGGAGAAAATTACTTTCTTGAATTCTAATTTCTCAGTTGAATTCTTCTCCAAGTTAGAAGACCTAATAAACATTTGAAGAATTATTTTGTAAACTGCTACTATTTTCGAGTAGAGCAAAAATAGTTTAGGCAGTTATGACTGCATTTCCCTATGTAAATCAATGATATAAGGCAATATGAAGTAAAAAAAAAATAAAAATAAAAAAAATTGAAAATGTTTTTCATATTATTGATATGACAAGCTTTTCCACTTTCTGATTTATTCTCTTATTTCAGCTGTAAAAAATAATATCAATGGATTCCACTGTTCTAGTATTCTCTTATCCACAAAAATCAATGACAGCCACCTAGTTTCGGAAGGTTAGAGGACCTTACGTGGTTTTACTTTGCAAAACTCTTGAAATTTTTCTTGGAACAGTAATGCTATAATGTATAGATATCTTTCAATAGTATTTCAATTTCATCTTGTACTTTTATACATGCATAAGAAGCACAAAGGGTAAAAGATCGGCAAATACACTTAAATAAAAATAAATGGGGAATTTCTGACTTCAGCAGAGTGCTTAAGGAAAGATGTTTCCCCTTTATACCATCTGCTGCAAATCATACTAAATTATCAATATAAGGAACATTGTTCCCTGTAAACACATTCACAGTTTCATTGAATATTGTCTGTGCTTTCCCATCTGTAAGTGGTATTAAAGCCAAGAAAGCGTCTTCAACTGAATTATTTTCTGCAACCTAACATCCATTGCTAAATGATTTATGTGTCACTTATCTGTTGATACATCAATTATTAATGAAAAGTTTTTATATCTTAAAGTTTCCCACAGCTGCTTGGAATTACCAAAACTAAGTACAATTTAACTATAGATTTACATTTTGTTCTGCCACATCTGATATTTTCACTGAGCACATGCTTTTTATAAGTTCTGTTGAATGTTCTGCACCTATTTTGGGTAAAAATTATGGTCTACAATGAAAGACATCATTTGTAATTCCCCATATTTAATTTTTTTTTAGAATCATCTTTTCGTTAAACTATGTCTTTTGCTTTGTTAATGAGAAACTATTTTTAGCATGCTTCTGGCTACTTTCATAACTCTTTGCTTCGTTTGCACCCCCTAGACAATAATTTTGACAAACTTGCAACAAAAGTGACAGGTCCCTTCTTGCTGTTTTCATTTTTTCATTTTAACTGGTTTGGCTGATAATTCCGCTCTTTCCTCTTCTGTACGAGGTGCATTCAAGTTCTAACACCTCCAATTTTTTTTCTAACTAACTACTCGCCTGAAAACTGTGAAACTGGTGTTACTTCTCGATGTAATCTCCCTGCAGACCTACACATTTTCACAACGTTGACGCCATGATTCCATGGCCATGGCGAAGGCTTCTTTAGGAATCTGTTTTGACCACTGAAAAATTGCTGAAGCGATAGCAGCATGGCTGATGAATGTGCAGCCATGGAGAGTGTCTTTCATTGTTAGAAACAGCCAAAAGTCACTAGGAGCCAGGTCAGGTGAGTAGGGAGCATGAGAAATCACTTCAAAGTTGTTTTCACGAAGGAACTGTTGCATAACGTTAGCCCGATGTGTGGGTGCGTTGTCAAAGTGAAACAGCACATGTGCAGCCTTTCCCGGGTGTTTTTGTTGCAGTGCAAGAAGGAACTTGTTCTTCAAAACATTTTCGTAGGATGCACCTGTCACCTTGGTGCCATCTGGAAGGCAATGGGCAAGAAGGATTATGCCCTCGCTATCCCAGAATATGGCATTTTTTCAGCACTGGCGGTTACCCGAAATTTTTTTTGGTGGCGATGAATCTGTGTGCTTCCATTTAGCTGATTGGCATCCACATCTCATCCATTGTCACAATCGACGAAAAGAAAGTCCCATTCATGCCTTCATTGCGTGTCAACATTGCTTGCAATATGCCACACGAGCAGCCTTGTGGTCGTCCGTCAGCAATCGTGGCACCCACCTGGAGGACACTTTTCATGTTTTCAGGTCGTCATGCAGGATTGTGTGCACGGGACCCACGGAAATGCTAACACTGAAGGTGATCTGCTCAACAGTCATTCGGTGATCCCCCAAAACAAGTCTCTCCACTTGCTTGATCATGTTGTCAGACTTGCTTGTGCGAGACCGAGATTGTTTTGGTTTGTTGTCACACGATGTTCTGCCTTTATTAAACTGTTGCATCCACGAACCCATCCATAAATCCATCACCACATGTCTCCTTCAACTGTTGATGAATTTCAATTGGTGTCATACTATGCAAATTCAGAATACAAATGACTGCTGGCTGTTCAAGTAAGGAAAACGTTGCCATTTAAAGTATCTAAAACAGTTCTCATTCTCGACACTGCTGCTAGAGTTCCATCTGTAGTACAGTGCTGCCATCTCTGTTACGTATTGACAATGAGTGCACTCTCATTTTAAAACACCTATTTTTTCCAGCCTGGACAAAAAAAAAAAATATCGGAAGCCTTAAAACTTGAATGCACCTTGTATTGCAGCTGCCAGAATCAGCTATATAAAAAATTAAACCTAGATTAGATGGAAAAGTAAATTAGATACAAAGTAACTTAGTCAGGAATGAAGCTTCTCTCATTGTGCAATTATATTGAAAAGAGTAAATACCTTTCACAATAACTCTCCTTCACTGCACAAATTGCCACAACAGATTCATTCACTTAACATTCTGTTAGTGGTGCTTCGGTCGGCCTCTTTCAATTCTCGGATATTGGTTAGGTGTACATTGTTTGATTCTTGGAAGGCACGGCTTTATAATGCCATGCTAGTGAGCACTCACCATGCATAAAAGAGTGTGCCGATTGTTCTGTATTACAGTCTTGTAAGGTTGGATTTAAATCTATAATCAAATGAAACATGAGCTTTATTTCATTTCAATTGTTGGTTCATATGAGAGGTTGCAGGGAAGTGATTCGCAATTATTGACAGTTCCATAATGCAGTAACACTACGAGTATATGCTGAACGTTAAACAAAATCAGGAATATATGTAACATTCAATAAATAATAAAAAAGGAATGCAATATCCATTGATATTTTAACAGAAACCTAAAATCCTATTTAAAAAAATCCATTAATGTAGTGTTGGCAACATTGTAGTTGACACAGAATATTCTCGACTACATTAAAGAAAACAACAGTACTTTCAGTGCTGATTATTGTTAAAACAATAGAAATTTTACAAAAACAATTATACAAAATTACTTATAATCATGAAGAAACATTTTAATATGAAAATAGGAAATATTTACAACCATATGAACATTAAAGTGACAAAATTGAACATTTTCAAACAGTCGAGAATCAGAATTAAAATATTATGGCTTACACAATAGTCATAATTACAGTCTTTCAATAAACATTTCAGACACTTTACTGCTTTTAATCAAACTATATTTCATTCATAAATATACAAATTTATGTTTAATCAATGTTTATCTCTCTCTGATACCAATATGTGCAATTTAAAGGATTGAAATTAATAGGAAACTGGGATCTTTACAACACCTCCCCAGGGTTCAGGAAATTTTACACAATTAAAATTGAGTGAAGCTTTCATGAAATTATTAAGGTAGGTAGAACACAAGGATGGGTATATACAAATCTTAAATACATAACTAAAGCAATTACTAAAATAAATACTAAATTTATACAGTCACAAAATACAATCAGTTATTCCAATCAACATTCATTCTGACAAATCATCTCATCTTTTAACTCGTATATAAATCCAAAAGATAATATGTTTAGAAAACAAATTATTTTCAAGTTTAATTGCTTATGTAAAGGTCGTTTTGGGCTTTATTATTAATTAAGAATGATTTTATAAATGTTGGAGACATTGGCGATGTTAGAGTGGAAAGTTGCGGTCACACGGTGCAAACACAAGCAAAGTCGTTGCCCCGATCAGGAATGCTGAATGGCATGTCAGCAATACCTTCTTGTGACGCAAATCAGAGCCGAAGTGGCCCCTGCACAACCAATAAATCTTTCTATTCATTACCAGCGAGCTTAGGAACAACAGCGGGTAGCGAACCGCTAGCTTAAAGCTTAGCCGCCCTGCCTCGGATGTCGTAAGGATTGTAAGTTCCATCCAGTATTAGTAGACTGACTTTCACTTAATATCTTATATGCTCAGACTAGCGATCCAGTAGAACAAGTGTGGACTCTACTTCTTTATATCATCATCAAATGTACTATTGACAGCTTGATTCCATTAAACTGTTCATCCACACTTCGTGTTGATCATTTGAGAATATAGTATTCCTATAGTAAAAGTGTCATGACCTACACGTGGTGTCAGACAATCCTGATTGAATTAATTAGTTAGCTTGCAAGAAGTCAAGACTGTATCCAGAAGAAGAGGAGATAAACGCTAAGGTCAGTCACATGTAAAGCCACATTCCCAGTTAATGGTCAAAACGCCCAATGCAGTCACCTAACCACAAGGCCAGCCCGTTATACTTAATTTCCTTTTTTCGAAAGTAATTATTTGATTAACTTTGTTAATTTTAATACAAAACAAATTATCACTACAATCTACATATAACTTGTTGGTCTATTGCCCATGATTGTAAGCTTACATTACAACACAGCTGACCATAAGATGATGTTACAGTGTAGTCAACCCAACATTAAAAAAAAAACGAAAAGTCACTAAACAACTTAATTTAAAACATAAAGTTTATCAAAATATGATTTCACTTATACATATTAACCCATCCCTGAGAGATGTACTACTGACACTAATGGCCATCAAACCATTTACTATTAGGTCATCTCTTCCTGAGACAATATTAAAGGCCCCTACATTTCATAATGGAAGCGCATCTGCTGAAACCTCCTTTTTTCAATCCTTTCAGTTCTTTTCTACCTCTAATTGGACATCTGTGCCTACATTCTTACATTTACTTGGCTTTCTTAGCCATCAAAACACATACCGGTACGACGATTTCCAAACGAACAACATATGAATTTGAACTACTGACTGATAACATGACAGAATGTACAATCTTGTTTCTGCAAATGACTATCTACTATACAACTTACCCTCAAAATACTTCAAAATCGTTTTCTCATTACATCAAAATACTTTGATATAATTACTCACAAATGCCACTTCAGCTTTAAGGGAGCCAGTGGCGTAGCTGGGGGGGGGGGCGGTCCGCCCCGGATGTCACCCGTTTGGGGGTGACACCCGCATTTCGAAAATAATAATCGAAATTAGTGTGACACACACAAAAAATATAAAAAAAGTTTTTTATCCTTTGATGCCGTAACACGTCTGCATTTATTGTTATGAATATTTGTTTTTAGGTTGATCTAGCGCTTTTTCAAATGCGATCCAGAGGGCTGTGCTCATTCGTTATAGTAGAGTATAATTGTTGGCAATACCGTACGCTTAAAGAGAGTATCGCTCTATAGCTCCAATAATCAAAACAAATCGTTGATTGTTGTGCTTGCCGTACGTCACTGTTGTTTGGTTTGTTAGAAGCGGCGGTGGATATAATGTAAGTGTTCTTGTATAAAAAGAGGAAGTTTTAAAATTAAAGTTTATATATAATTGCTAAAATCATAGTAATTAGACAGTTAAATTGTAAATAATCAAAAATATTTAGAGAAAAATGTTACATTTTCCTTTGGAAATGAAAACTAAACGTATGTCGGAATACGCGTAGTCTGGGTTAGGGCTGTTGATATTTTAAAAAATATCGGATTTTCGATATATCGATATTTAAAAAAATATTTATATCGGATTCGATATATCGAAGAAAAAGTATCGATATATCGACCCCATTATATAAAAACAATGTTACAAAAACCAATCATTTTAAAAAAGGGTGAAGTCTTGTGGCTATTTAATGATGAAGAGTTGTGAGATATTTTTCTGAAAAAAATAATAATTTTTCATGAAGTTACGGATATTTTTTTTTTTTTTTTTTGTGATTTAGCCATTATACTACTACTTTACTAAAAGGAAAGGCAGAATGTTTATGATTTACTTGAAGACTTGTGAACCCAGAAATAGCATCGAGGGAAATCTTGGCTTTTGTGAGTATAAAAGCTCAATAATGCAACATTGTAGAGGCATTTATTTAGGTTTATGTTCTATTATCAGAGTTTGCATAGTGACCAAGTAACTTTTTTTTTACAATTATTGTTTTATGCGGAATTTAATTTCTTCTTGTAGGTTGATCGCTTATTCTGGTCTTCTTACTTTTTTGGACCAAATGTTTGCACCTTAGCAAAGATTGTGTATCAGAATTTATCAAAATTCCTGCTTACATCCAATTTTCATGTCAAAATACTTTCCTCGACAACGCCCGCTCATGTAAAACAACGGGCTCGAGTCTGATTCGTTCTGTGCGAGCTTCGCCGTGTCTGCATTGTTACCATCAGTGTAGGACTACCAATAACTTCCAAATTAAATGTAGTAACAAAGTAAAATTAATTGTGTTTTTTATGCTCCTGATCTTTGTGCAAAACTGAAATTCAAGGCATATAGCCTCATCAAGAAGAAAGAAATTAACCTACAAATTTTCTCTAAGACGTTTCAGCTTTTAGATTGGCATTGAAAAAACACAGGAACTTTTCTTATACTATGGGGATGAAACCACGTATGTGTACCAAATTATCATTTTCTAGGACAACTGGATGTTCCATAGAATTATGATGAGAGAGCGTCATAGTAATTTAAAAGAGTTTCAGATCCAAAAAAATTCCAAACTAAGGTGGTGAATGAAGTAAAATTTTGCACCAAAACTCGTGTCAGAAACTTCATTGGACATACTTTTCAAGAGCATGAACTCATGTTTTTCCCGTTGTTTCTTCTACTATGAATGGAGAACTTCCTACATTAATTGAAAATTTCCCCTTCTTTGATATTGTTTCGCACATGGGTAACGCTTTACCATAATACAATTTTTTACAGCTGAGATTCTAGGTGGAATACAGAATTTAGGGCGAGGGGTGGGGGCAAACCGGGGTACTTGCTCTGGGAAATAAAATCGTGTCCAACAATGCGTTTGGCAAACAGTTAAAGTGGTGACATCAATGCGTTTGGTCAACAATCAAGGAGGCGATTCTCGGGTTCTGGCTGGCAACAATGTTTGAAGAGGCGGCAATCTCAGTTTTTCGCCGGCTTGGAAAAATCCTAGAGCCGCTACTGTCAAGACAGTTCCTTTGGCGTTAACAAATTGTTTTTTAAAGGCACCAATCTATGATAATAAGTTTTTAGCATAGCGCTTTGTAAAGGCAATCCAAAAGTGGTAGATTCTTTTTTTCAATTTCTTATCTTAATAAATTCGTAAGTGATATAACAAAACTGGCTGTAACATAATTTTGGAGCTCAATTCTTCTGTTGGTATGGAACAAGAACCGTATCCATTTCGCGCGAAATATTTAACTGTGGAGTGCCAGATACAGGCTTATAATTTCCTGGACATTTCTGGGTCTAAAAAGTATTTTAGCGGTATGTTTAAAGAGTGAACAAAAATGAAAATTAATAAAAAATTCTATTTTAGGTAAATATGCTATCTAACGTATATATAGCACCTCTTTTAACTTTATTAATTAAACTATGGTAGAAAGTCAACATCAGGTATTATGAATCAAAAGGAAAAATACTAAACTTAAAACAAAAATTGACCACCTCGTTAGGAATTTTTTACTTTGGTACAAAATCAACATCGGGTATTATTAATCAAAATCTCAAAAATATTAAACAAAAACCGAACACTTCTGTTAGGCTCATTAATTAAAATTAGGCAGAAAATCATCAGGTTTTATCAACAAATAAAAATTAGCATCTATCTTGTGCTAAATCAAAATCAACATCAATCCAAATAGATCTTAATCATCTACTTTTAAAATATTTATTACTAGATTTTGCCATTTTCATAAATATTTCTCCGTCACTGCTTTGCAAAACTGATAAAATTTCTCAGCAAGGGTCTTCAAGATTGATTGAGTTTGCAGTTCAGCCTTGATCGAATCCATGAACGTTCTGTTTCGCTCTTATTTCATAAATTATTCAGCGGGCTAAAACTTGTCTCGTAAAAGTCATTGCTTGTTGGAATTGACAAAACAAAACCAACTATTTTTTTAAAAATATTCAAAATCATTAAAAACGCTTGTTCCTAAGAAATTGGCCCAGATTTTACCGTTTTGAAAGTCTTTTGGAAGGACCTGAAAAACACGTTTCAGACATGTGAACTCTGTATAAAGAGAGTTAATGTTAACTGCATCTAGAATTTTCAAAGTCCCAGAAAATTCAAAGAATATTTTCCTGTCAGTTTAAATTCCTCTGATTTAAGGGACATCACTGTAAGCATGGGATACTTGGCTTGGCCTCATGACCACCGTGGTGAACTGAGTTTGAGAAAAAAACTAGTATACGGAAATTCCAGGACAGTAACGCATAATTCCTGAACACGAGATCAGACACAAAATTCCGGGACATTCCCGGATTTTCCGGCTATCTGGCAACCCTACCCATACCTGGTACATTTAGATTAGTTTCTTAATGCTAATACTTTTGCATTGATTGAAGACAAATTTTAAAAACTTTTCAAAATGTCCAGACAAGAATTCTAATGAATATTGAATGAGTTATTTTACCTTCGTCTTTTACTTCTCCACAGGCCGCCGCTAGCTGTTTGAGCGCCCGTGTGCAATAGCGATTATGCCGCCCCCTGTCCAACTACAGCCAATGGTGGATCTAGGAAATTTCCGAACCGGGTCAAAAAACTGTGAGATTGCCGCCCCCATTGTTGCCATCCTGAGTGTCGCCGCCGACAGCCCGAAGCAGCTGTTGAGCAAAAAAAAGGTCGCCCGCTACATAATATGCTGCCTTGCACTCCCACTTACGGCGGCCCTGCTTCTCCATGTGCTCGTATCGTTCATTGTTTCTTAAAATTCTATCTATGAAAATGTATTGCATGTGCAACACAGGTAATCGTTTTCCCTCCAATAATAACTTGGAATATTCTACGAGGAAAACGGAAAATAACCACTTATTTTTTTAAAAATATCGGACTCCGATACCCATATTTCAATATCGATATATCGTCCTAAAAATATCACTCATAAATATCGATATTTTTTTAAAAAAATATCGATATATCGTCCTAAAAAATATCACTCATAAATATCGATATTTTTTTAAAAAAATATCGATATTTTATCAACAGCCCTAGTCTGGGTTTAAAAATTGTTTTGCTTATTTAGAATTCCATTAGCTTTCAAACTAAGATTTACAAGTGCTTTGAAGTTTTTTTCTAGTAATTTTTGAATTTATTATCTGACAGATTCGTGATGTACAAAATAACTACATTTCGCGTTATCCAATTTACACTCTGCGTACCTGCCTATTATCGACAGTGTACCTATTCGACTTGAAATCGTATCATGTTCGAATTTATGCTAATAAAAACTGTGCATTAAACTAGCAATACTGTCAGGTTTCAAATCAATCCGAATGGGTCCAAGTGTTCATTGATGGTATACAGTATGTAGTCCGTCGTTGGTAATTAGTTTTTGTAGAGCATATGTTTTAAAACAATCGGAACCGTAACTCAGAGCTGTCGATTCTACGAATTTTTATTAAAAGTTAGAATTTTCGGATTTTGTTAAAATATCTACGGATTTTTGCTACTTTTTTATTATTTGTTGATTTTTCCTTATATTCGTGTTTTGTTAAACTTTGAGGGTATAGTGTTAAAGTTTTACAGAATTGTCAATAATTGTGAATCCTTTCTTTGCAACAGCTCGTGTGAACCAACAATTGACATGAAATAAAGCTCATATTTTGTTTTATTATACATTTTATAGATTTTAAAATACCGAAGTACAGAATTATCGGCGCACTCTTTATGCACGGTGACACGCTCGTTGCCACAGCTTTTTAACATTTCCTGTTACAGAGCATATGCTAAAATTAATGTCGTCAATGACAATGTATGGTCCCTTTTCTTTTTTTTTTTAAAAAAAAAAAAAAGAGTAGGCACAGAAGCAGCAGTGATGAAATTTCTTACTTTCAATGTAAAATACTATTTTGTATTTCCAATTTTTAAGACCTGGAAATAAAAAGAATTCTTAATTTTGTCTCTCTCTTCAATGATTATTATTTCAGTCTTTTAGTTAGCGAGTCTCCGGATTTTTGTACCCAATCTACCAGTGGCGGATCCAAGGGGGGGGGGGGTCTAGCGGGTTGGAGCCCCCCCACAAAAAAAGCACCAAGGTCAACCCGACGACATGGATTTTGGGGACTTTTTTTTTTTGCTCTACTGTTTGTATGAGGGCACCAATCTGGAATAATGAGAAAATGAAATGTAAATTGTTAAACTATGTAAATAGAACTGTAAAGTAATGAAATGTGAATTGTCATAAAACGCAAAGAACTTGGCTGTGTGGCTGATAAGGCCGAAAGCCATTTAATAAATAAATAAAAAAAAGTCGGAACCGCGTATCTTGCTAACGAAATCGTAACATTAGTAAGCACTAAAATTCTAGGTTCATGTAAGTTTGCTATGCTTTCTGCTGATTGAGAATATGCAAATATGATCGCGATGAAATAAATAAGCGTATGATTCTCTATGAATTTTCCATAATAAATTTAGAGAAGAAGAAAATTTGTACTATGGGTAACCTCTCTGTCGAATACAAGGATGTCGAACTTTTGTTCCTGATCAAACTGAACGAACATTCAAGCCGTTTACATTTTTATTTATATGCTACAGAGCGGCGCTAGAAATGTAAAATTTACACGCGAAGACGGTCTTCAGTACCTACAATGTCATATTTAGAAGTCTGTAGCTACGTGTATCTTAGGCGGATAGTAAAATACTTCACTTGTGAAGTACTTCGTGTAAAGACGGCAGATATCGCAAAGGCATGTTCTTATATTACCTAAGCCGTTTTTTTAAAAAAATTGCGTTATTTTTATATTGCATTTATTGTTCTGTTTTTTGAAGGCACTTAATGTGGACTTGCTTCTTTGACTATACAGTCTCTCGCAGGGTCTCACGACTTTGGGACCCGGATTCTGGTTTTGCACCGATGGAACCCCATCTGGGGTCTGGATTTTCTTCTACTTGGATCAAGCTACTTCTGTTAACTTTCCTCTCGATATCCCTTGCGAAGTCATTTAAATACAACCTATGATAACGTTTCAATAACAAATGATTGGGTAGTTTTCGATTTTTTTAATTTTATATTTGAAATATTATGGTCGCCCTGTAGTTACACTGGAAAAAATTAGAATCTCAACATGCATACAGGAATGGTAGAATTTTAGGAAACTTTGAAGATATATCCAGGGCTATACCTAGAAGAAATGATAACAAATGGAAATGGATCAGGCTAAGTTATTACCTTTAGATACAGTTTTCTGTAAGAAATGCTTCCAACTTGAACACCAATACATTCGTGGAATCAACAAGTGTTTTGAATGTCTTCTTGGGGTATTTCTCTTTACGCCTGCATGTCTTTTGCAGTCAGTTGTTGCGCAGTTTGTGCTGGGTCACCATGTGATCAAATGTGTCTACTCCTGGTATCCCAGACATGCTTTATTGGGAACAAATCTGGGGACTGTGCTGTTCAAATTGTGATCGAAACTCCTTGCAAGGCTTGTGTAACGATGGCTCTAATATGAGGACGGACATTATCTTGTTGTAAGATGCGATTTGAATGGTGAACATGAAGGGTATCACAGTAAGATGCAGTACCCCGTCAACATAGTGGTGGGCTGTCATTGTGCCATCAACAACAGCCGAAACTGCAATCGAAACTGATTGCCGCCAAAAAAATGACACCGGCGACTGCACTTGAGTGATGTTCTGAAATCACAGCAGGTAAGCCGTTTTCCATACGCCTGCGAACATGTCGTGAATTATCACTTTGCCACAGACAGAATCGAAACTCGTCTCTAAACACAAATGCACGCCATTCACCTGTCCTTTTGTGTTTTGCATTACGCCAGGTTAGATGATGCTGGCAATGAAATCAGATTAATGGGACAAATAGCATAGGGGTCAGAGAGTGTACTCCAGCTTCAAGCAATTGGTTTTCAATCGTCCGAGGAGGGGGGTGACTCTCTCTGTAAGACCACTGTTTGGATCTGGCCTGCAGTCAAGTCAACCATTTGCCAGCAGCAGCCACCCACACATTTTGGCGTTCTTCACGAGCTGTTATCCATCAGTATAGACCTGGAGTATTAGAGCTTTCTTTCATCACTGTGTAACAAGTCTGTATACTGACAATGCACTACGGCCAATCCTTTGGGAGATTTCACGATATGATGCACCTTTTTAAAACACGTCAATTCTCCGATCTCTCAGACAGTTAGACATTTGGGTGTAGAGAGTTGTCACTCTTCGCCTGAGCATACTTAGCCATCAAGAACTCGTGGACAACAAAGTGTCATGTTACACCACACTGTACGCCACTAGTACGTTAAAAAATATAAAAAAAATAGCAATTTACATAATAGATAGCACCGTAATTCTCATATTATTATATGTAAAACTTTCAATTTTAAATCATATGGGCATACTTGGGGCCAAATTTCATTCATTTATCACAACACCGTCTGGGTGTTGATATTTTAATTTGCGCCAGTGTGTGTATCAGCTGCTACGTGTGAAGGTCGAGCTGCACTTTGCCAATACTGGTCTGTACCGTCACCGCAACTACAGTCGGCCGATTGGCAGAATTTTCTATTCTCGGCCGTGTTCCTACCCGGTCTTTAGTCTCGTTTAACGTTTTCAAATGATTGTTACAGGGAATCAGTGTTGGGGATGACAGGTATGTTTGACACCCTACTTTAGTATACTGTACTTTATTTTGCACAGTTTTGGTACGAAAGTACATTAAAATACTTTTTTATCTGACTCACGTAATCACCTATCTGGCTGATCTTTTATGTACAAAAATAGTATCCCAGCGCAGTATTAACAAATCATTATCACACTGTACCGGAATGAAAGATTCTCGCATATTTCAACGCAATCGCAATGAAATGTCAATCACTTCGCACTTGACGTATTTGTTTTGCTTGAGGTTCTTTTCGATTCATTCAGTATTTTTTTTTTTTTAGTAAAGAACGAGGTTATACATTTTTTAATTTAAATTTAGGTCGTAAAGATTTTGTATGATAAATATAATAATTTCATGTTATCTCAAAGTTCTAGTCACAGAGTTTCTTATTAGGAAACTTGCAGTGCACCTATATCGTAGTCACTTAACTTCGAAAGGAAACCTACAGATTAACGTGAAATTCGAACACGGAGAGTCCTAGAATCCTCGTATGAGGGCGTCCATTAATTACGTGAGGTGAAATAGGGGGGGGGGGGGGGTGTCCGGCGAAATCTCACCAGATCTCACCAGGGGGGAGGGGGGGTCTACAGAAATCTCACGTGAGATTTTGCGAAAAATTTGGGGACAGTAGAGCCAAAAATAAAAAAAAGGTCTACAATTTGCGTCAAAGTCGATTTTAGAAGGGTATTTCGTCAAAAAAGTTAGGATGTGACCTAAAAAAAAAATTTTCCCAGGGCGATTTCTAAGGGGAGTTTTCACTTACCAGATCTCACCAGACAATCTACATGACAAAGTCTTCACCAATTTACTTAATTTTCTGATTTCTATCACTTCCAAACTCTTCAGTGTACTTAACTGCCTTAACATACACATTGTACATTTCTATTTTAATCTGGGATCTTTACCCGACAAAATATGATTCCCCTCCCACCCTAACCCCCTTTTGTAATTTAGTTTTTTTTTTTACGTTCAGATGAGCGATAAGACTTGCTTAGAGTTTCCATGTTATTGCTTTTCCCTTTTTAAACAATCGGAACATTTCCCTTTTGTAATCCAGGTCTTTTTCATTCAGTTGAGCGTGAGCCATAAGACTTGCTTAGTGTTTGCTTTTTCATTTTCAAATGGTCAATACATTGTTGAGAAATTTGTATTTGTTCAGTATTCAACAATTGTGGCACCCATCTTACACAAAACTGTAACATATTTAATTCTTCGCATAAAATATAGTTCCCTTTCTTCTTTAATCACTGACTGACCAGTGGCGTAGCTAGGTCAACAAGGGCCCCGGTGCAAAAAATTTATTTTGGGCCCTCAGGCCAGACGGGTGACCTTTTATTTTCTTTGTGTGCTGGTAGGGGCCCCTTGAACTGAGGATGGGGGCTCTTGAATTGTTCTTTAGGGGCCCCTGAGCAGTGGTTAGGGCCCCCCCTGAACAGCGAGGGCCCTTAGTGAGGGGCTCCTGTGTTCTCAGCGGCCCCTTAGACGACGGTAGAGCTAAAAAAAAAAGTCGCCAGTTTGCCCTGAAGGCTCGTGGGCCTTCTAAACTGCGCTTGAGGGCCCCTACAGGTGCGCTTAGGGGCCCCTTGAGGTATGCTTGGGGGCCCCCTGAGCGTGAGGGCCCCGGTGCACTGCACCGCCTAGCCCCATAGTAGCTACGCCCCTGTGACTGACTAATACTATATTGTATAACTTCTCCATGTTTTATCTGTGGTTGCAGTTTTTTTTTTTGGACCTTCACATTGATCACCTTCAATACATATACAGCTGTATTCAAATTAAGCCTCCCATTTCTCCACGGTTGAAAACGAAAGAGCAGAATCCTTATAAATCTGTTCCAATTGCGGATCAACAATTCAAAACAATCCGTACAAAAAAGAATTTTATCACAGCACAATACTTCAATTTATCCATTCCAACATTTTTCTTTTTTTGCCATCATCAGTCTCTCAGCTGGTTTGGTGCAGTCCTCCATACTGTGCTCTTACCTCTACATCTCAACATACCCCTTACAACTAACTGTTTGAGGGCCATGCACCGGAGCCCCCAAGCTCAGAGGGCCCCTGCCACCAAATCTCACAATCACGAGATTTGGTAGAGCTAAAAAAAAAAACAGGGTCGCCCATCTGGCTTGAGGGCCCAAATTTATTTATTTATTATTATTATTATTATTTTTTTTTTTTTTTTTTTGCACTGGGGCCCTTGTTAATCTAACTACGAGGGTGGTCTGAAAAGTTTCTGATCTAACAAAGATTACAAGACATTTTTACTGATTTTTTTTTCAACATAGGCTCCTTGTAACTCTACACACTTCTCCCAGCAATTGGTGAAACAGAATTTTCTTTTTCTGCAAATGTGGCCGTTTTTCCGCAAGTTCTGCCTTCAGCTTGTCAAGTAATGATGCTTAGTATGTTCCTGTAATGGTTTTTCCTTTTTGAAGGTAACCGATTAAAATAACTCCATGACAGTCCAAAAACAGTCGCCAGCACTTTCCAAGCCGAAAAACCGGTTTTTGCTTTTTTTGGAGCCGGTTCACCCTTTGCAGTCCACTGTTTGGACTGTATTTTTGTTTCGGGCGTATAATCAGTGGCGTAGCTAGGTCAACAAGGGCCCCGGTGCAAAAAATTTATTTTTTGGGCTACCTTTTTTTGCTTTGTGTTGCTGGTAGAAGCCCCCTGAGCTGAGGAAGGGGGCCCCTGAGTTGTGCTTGGGGTCCCCTGAGCAGTGGTTGGGGGCCCCTATGAGCAGTGAGGGCCCTTAGTGTGAGGGGCTCCCTGTGTCTCAGGGGCCCCCTTAGACCTTAGACGACGGTAGAGTTAAAAAAAAGGTCGCCAGTTTGCCGTGAAGGCCCGTGGGCCCACTGAACTTCGCTTGGGGGCCCCCTGAGCATAGGGGCCCCGGTGCACTGCTCCGCCTAGCCCCATAGTAGCTACGCCCCTGCGTATAATGGTGTATCCAAGTTACATCTACAGTAATTAATCGGCGCCAAAACTCGGAATTTATTGCGCCAACAGAGCGTTGGAAATGCTCATTCAAACACGTTTTTGGTCTAATGTGAGCAAACGCGGTACCCAACGCGCGGACAGCTTTCTCATACCTTAAATGTTGATTTAATATGTAACAAACACATTCTTTTGAAATGTTCATAACTTCTGCTATCTCTCTCACTTTAATTCGGCGGTCGTCTAGCACCAATTGGTGAACTTTTTCGATGTTTTCGTCGGTAGTTGCAGTTTTTTGACGTCCCGAACGCTCATCGTCTCCCATGCTCTTACGGTCACGTCAAAATTTCACTGTGGTAAGTGATGGTGCAGAGTCCCCATACACTCATATTTGATTTACGTAGGCGTATTGCCTTTCAAAAACAAATATTTTTGACAGCTCGATACTCGACTTTCACAAAAACACTCACATCAACTCACTCAAACGACTGTTACATAACAACTACGCGTCCAAAATGGCTGAAACTTTGGTGAGTAACTGTCAACAGATAAACAACGAAATTCTCTAGCTTTTATTTACGAGTGCTGCCATCTTCACGCTGAGGTCGGAAACTTTTCCGACCACCCTCGTACACCACTGTTGACAACCTATGTCCCAAATTATCTGCTTCATATATTCTTATCTGTCTTATTCTGCAGTTCTTACCTTCAACTGTTCCATCCACTAATTTAATCAGTCTTCTGTGTCTTAAAAGTATATTTCTTGTCATCATCCACCCTTCAAGTGTTAATCTTAAAGCCAGAGTTATTTCTTTTGTAGTGTTGTTTTCCTAAACCCAAACTTATCTTCTAATATACTTTCTATTCTTCTGTATACTATCCTGGTCAGTAATTTTGAAACATGCTGTTAGACATACCGTGCAATAATTCTCACATTTGTCAGTTTGTGCTATCTTCAGAAGTGTGAAGTTAATACTTTTTTAAAAAATTAGATGGAATCTTTCCTATTTCATAACTGTTTGATATCAATTTGAACCATCTTTGGATTCCTTTTTCTTCTGGACATTTCAGAAGTTCTGCGGGAATATCATCAATTCCAACCACCTTATTTGATTTCAAAGTTCTGTCAAATTCTGTTTTTAAAACATGATCCTAAGTGACAACAAATCATCTCGGGTTTGCAGCCGGATTTTATTACAAAGCGACAAGCTTTCGGCAACTAACTCAGTGACCATCTTCAGGTCGATTATGTACCGGCGATCTTGCCGTTACGAATGCCAGGCGTTTACTGGTGTCGCTTAGCAATAGATATGGGTCACAAATAACTCAACAAATAACCGTTATTTTAAAAACACCGTTTAGCAAGTAGCGGCCAAAACAATAACTGGAGTTATTCAAATAACTGTCAGCACCTCCCTCTGACAGCGCTGTTCATCAACCGCCCGCCACGAGTGCATCAGTCACGGCTAAGGATTGCAAGCCTGCAGTGTTTTCAATCCCGCGGGATTTGCGCCAGTCCCGCGGGATCCGTGCGGTATTGGTACAAACAGTTTTTTAACACATATATTTAAAATATAGTTAAAACGTTAATAAATTAAATTAATAAATAATTTTTAATGTTAAATGATAAAAATTAACAATTAACAATATATTGATTGGCAAAATTACATTAAAACTTTTTAGCATGTCTTAAGTGTATTTCGAGGTTTTACATTTTTGTTTTTTAATCTAAACCAATTTTTAAATCTTTATATATAAAGGTGAATGTATGTTTGTTTATTTGTTCTTCATACAAATCCACAGTTTTCATCCGATCTCGATAAAACTTTGCACATTTATCCTTTGAAACAAGGAGAAAAATACTGTCTACATTTGGTTGAAAAATTATCGGTATAAATAACACATGTTGTCTCATAACTTCGAAATACGGCGATAGACAGACACGTTGGATATGGACGTCTCAATGGTTAAAGCGCTTGCTTACGAACCTCGTGGTCTCCGTTTCAAATCTCCATGGTGGCTAAGGTTTTTAAAAATTGTTTTTCATCGTAAGAGTCAGGCCTGGGCCATAGGTTATTCGGATTGAATGTTAAACTGTAGATTTTAGAAAGTTAAGGGTGCAAATCGTAGGTAGTCTTGCAGTGTTGTAGGTATACACTTTTTTAGGTTATAATGATCCCTCAGGTGTTGTTCGCAGTCAGTGTGTGAGTGTGAACCATAGTAATATTATTATAAATACCGAAGTAAGTCTCTGTCTTTTTGTTACGTTTTGACGACTAAATTGCTATTCGTTGTGATGGAATTTTATAAGGAAACCTGTATGAAGGGCACAGGATATTTTTTCCAGTATGATTAACAGTTGTAGTCACGAAATTTTGAGACCTTATCGAATGGTGACAGAAATATGTTGGAAATTGATTCACTTCAAGAGACAGGTTCGACGGTACAATGATATAGTGTTAGCTTTCCTGTCATATTATTCCGACACGATATTGTTTGGGACCAATCCTTCGTTACCAACTGTCTATATTTAATTCTGGCAAAAAAATTCTTAATCCACGCGTACGAAGTCGCGGGTACGAGCTAGTCTATACTATTATAAATCTGTAAGCAAGCTGCGTTTGTAGTGAGGCTTGATCTCTAATAACGCAAAAACTACCGCATCAATTTGCATGGTGTTTCCAAATTTTTGAAGCTAATGTTGCTGATCAACATCTGCAGAAGTAGCTAACGACTAATATGTACCATGGGAAGAAGCAAGTCAGTAAAAATCTTCAGAAATGTGAAACTGTAGACCACAGATAATTATACACATTCAGACGGTCACTCCTTTCATAAAGAGACCTGACAAAATTTAGGATTTCCCTTTTTTTTTTACTTCTGCGACTCATTTTTCTGGACCGCAGTACTTCAAAATAAAAAGAATACGTGAATCAAGTATAATCAGCATTTACTTGAATCGTAACAGGTCTGTTGAATTACGAAAAAGTTATATTACTAATATTGAAGGTCTCTGGTAGACTGTTATACAGTTTGTCTGTGGAACAAAATTGCTACGTGAACGCTGTACAATACAGCCACAATAAGCCAATACTTAATACGAAATTCAGTTTTTTCTCGAAGAGCGATGTCTGAAAAACAGCTATTATAAATATCAGCAAGTAATAAAACATACTTCTTTCATAATGACTTATGCGGAATTGCACATATTTGGAAGTACTTTATTCGATTAATATGTCTCGTGGCTATAACGTGCAAATATAACTAGGCATCCGAAAATTCAGGTACATGCGACTCAAATAATTACATAGAAAATACGGATATATTGAAAGAAACTCAAATAAAAAAATTTTCATATCCTAATGCTACACCGCGTAAATTATAAAGCTAAAAGCATTGTCCCTTTGGCCTATTACAAAGAATATCAGCTGTCATCACTGTCAAGGTTGCATTTCAATCGATTTACAACTTGCGATAATTTTGCCACTCAGAAACAATTGCTTGAGTTACATGCACATTAGTACATATACTGTACCGTGATCCATTTTGACATTTTTGAATTAATTATATCTGACTGAAATAATGACAATAATGATACGACGATTTGAAACCAAGATTTACTCCAATTCACGTAAATTTCTATTTTAAAGCAGGAATAATTGATGGTATATCAACATAAAATAAAAACCAATATCCAAACAGCAAAAAATAAATAAATCAGAAAAAATTGAGATGCTGTGATTATTGGTAACGAATTTTTATTTCAAATATAACTAGGCATCCTAAAATTCTATTCTACACCGCGTAAATTTTAAAACTAAACCCGTTATGCCTGATGCTAAACAAAACGAGTCAATTGTCACCTGGTCCAGGCTGTTGTTTCGCCAGGTACTTACATGCGACTGAAATAATTACATAGAAAATACGGCTATTTTGAAAGAAACTTAAATTAAAAATGTTTCATATCCTAATGCTATACCGCGTAGATTATAAAGCTGCAGGCATCGTCTCTTAGGCCTATAACAAAGCATCATATCAGCTGTCAGGTTGCATTTCAAGCGATTCACAACTTGCGATAATGTTGCCACTCAGAAATAATTGTTTCAGTTACATGCACGTTACTACATAAACTGTACCATGATCACATCTCGACATTTTTGGATTAATTATATCTGACTGAAATAATGACAGTAATGATACGACGATTTGAAATCAAGAGTAGCTCCAATTCACGTAAATTTCTATTTTAAAGCAGGAATAATTGATGGTGTATCAACATAAAATAAAACCAATATCCAAACAACAAAAAATAAATAAATCAGAAAAATTGAGATGCTGTGATTATTCGTAACGAATTTTTATATTTCAGCACACTTCCAAGAGGACTAAGTCGTAGATTACTGCTATATTTACATAAATTTATGGCACCGCGGTTATGTTGCAATCCTCGGTATCCACATTTAAAAATAAACTTTTTTTAGTTAAGTATCATGGAAACAATATTTTTCATTATATCCACAGATACATCCTTAACAAAGCTTATACCTAGCTATATAATCCCAGGCAAAGTTTACACATAAAATCGCCAAAAAAATTACACATAATGATTATAATATCAGCTTTCTTAACGTTACAACTGTTATATATCCATTTAAATTTTCGGTACCACGGTTAACGTGGAATCCTCCATATCAGCATTTAAAAATATTATGTTTTAGCTGAGTTAAATATTGCTTTCAGAAATAATATTATTTATTACTACCACAGATATTCTATATTGTAACCAAGTTTATGCTCATCTATATACTCGCAGCCAAAGTTCACGCATAGTGATAATTGCAGCTGTGAAAACGTTTTAATTGTTAGTGCTGTGAGTTGGGTAAGTATAAAAGTTTATGATATGCCCTTGCGAAAGAGATCTAATCTGTCGGGGTCAACTTCTGCAGCTAAAAGATGTCGCCGAAATCGGCTAAATGAGAGTAAAATAGACCGACAACATCGTCTGCAACGTCAAAGAGAACGAGATGAAATAGCTAGAGCAAATGAAAGTAACCTGCACCGAGAAAAGCGATTGACCTATAACCGGGTTCTATACACTAAATCCATAGTTTCTGAAAGCGCACAGAAGAAAGAATGTCGTTTGAACCGTGAAAGCCTTTCTAAACAATAAATGTTTATACTTCGCACAATAATTACAACCACGAATTACTACTGTTAATTTTTCAGGAACCTTTTCTACTATTGAATCAATTGCATCGCGTTAAAATATGAATAAAACAACTCTCTGACATCAGTATGAAAACCGAACCTAACGTATTAACCGAAAGAAACGAAACTATTCAGAATACATTAACACTTCATGCCTTTCCACGTTAATGTCTGATAAGAGAATAAAATCGGTAAATAATTTCTACACCTGCCAAGGCAAGCGCGCGTGAAGCAGCGGGCAAATGCTAGTAAATAATAAAAATGGAAAGTATTGAGTCTTAGGTCATATTATGTGCCTTACAATACATCACATAAGTTTAAAAATAAGGTTTGCTTAGTGGTCAAGTTACCAGAGTTTTTTTTTTTTTTTTTTTTTTTTTTTAAAAAAATCTAAATATAAACGTTCCATAACACCGAGAAAAACATTCCATTTCACAAAGTGAAACAAGAATTGTTTTTGCGTGATTCATTATTATATCTCCTGATCCCTTGATTGATCTTACAGTTGATTCAATGTTCTTAAAATAAACTACTCACCAACACGTAAACTGTCAAGTATTTCAGTTTTCTTATGTGGCGTAACGACGTTATTAGAGTGGAAATTCTTATTTTTTTTTAGTAAGAAAGGAGACTTCTTCGGCGAATGATTGCAGTTAAGTCCTCATAGGTTGTATCTCCGAATTTCATTGCAAACACACGCGAGGAAGACGGCGGAGGCAGCCGTCGAAATATAGTGTTCCTACAACACAATTCGTCGATACACCCGTGAAAATTTCACTATAACTTTTTTTACATTTAGTCGAAATAATAACAAGGAGAAGAGGGATTAATCGAAAGCCTGAGCGGCACATGTAAGCAGGCGGCTTTCGTCGAAGAAACGCATCGAGGCAGCGGCCAAAACAACAATAAGTCAAAGGATATACAATTTCCTTTTGATAGCATGGAGGAAGGAAATATATGGAGGAGAAGTGACGTTAAATTGGTGAAGCAGGCTCGCGCATGCGCAGTGGCGGCAGCGGCGATATTGAGCTTCCAAACAATTGCGGTGTTCCCAGTATATCCCGAAAACTAAGCAAGATATCGAAAAATTTTATTCTTTATTTTCGATTTGTCTCGTCGTGTTACATAAGAATCGATCATTAAATTTGACTTTTGCGAAATTTTTCTTCTCCATTTCAACTCAAGACACCACACTTTTGATACAGTATATCTCTAGAACTAGGTGAGATATCGAAAATTTTTAGTCTTTATTTTTCATTTGTCTCGTCTTTTTAAATAAGAATCCATCATCAAATTTGACTTTGACCAATTTTTTCTTCTGAGTTTCAGCCAAAACCATTTCACATTTGGGACAGAATATCTCGAAAACTAAGCAGGATATCAAAAAATTTTATTCTTCATTTTTTATTTGTCATATCGAGTTACATAATAATCCATCACCAGATTGCGGCGTCACCTTTATCCTAGAGTCCCCTTGAGGTTTTTGTACATATTCCCCTTGTCTGTATGGAAGCGGCCATGCCCCCTCCACTCCGGCCATGCCCCCTCCGCTCCGGCCATGCCCCCCCCCCCCCACTCCTCCTCCGCCCTGCTTCACTTCAATGCGTGGTGGAGGTCTCTTGCGTCGTCTCCATATATTTCCTTCCTCCATGTTTGATAGCTGCTAAATAAATAGTTACGCGATCGTCAAAATTACGATAACATTAGTTTCATATCAACGAATAATCAAATTTTCAGCCGCAAATAAGGAAATTGTCACAATTGCTTTATCTGCAAATACAGAAAATGGGAATAATGGAACCGTGAATAAAAAGTTGTAACCGTGTAGTTCAAATAACGTGTGCGACACTTAAAAAATAATTATATAGTTAGAAAATCGTACTAAATACGCACCATAACTTAAATTACAGAAATATGTACTCGAAACAAACGTAAGTTTTGATGAATACGTAAAAGTGTATTTATTTACTTACGAATGACGAAGGTTGACAAAAACAAACGCTTGTTCACACGAGTCAAATGCCAACTGGAAGGGTACAGGCAAACAGTGCAAAATATCCGACAGAGACAGAGTGGGACAGCGAGTCACGTATACTGACACGCGTTTCCGCCGGATTTTGCGGGTTGCGGATCCGCTTAATTTTGTGCGGGATCCACCAGATTGTCTAATGATGCAGAATCCCGCGGGATTGCGGGATCCCGCTTTGCTGGATTGCAATCCCCAGCCACGGCTTATTGCTTCTCTCACCGTTATTAATTTCAATAGCTACCTTTAGATAACACTACCATCGTAAAACGCTAATAGCAACTTGCCAGTTATTAGCTACGATAACGACTACTTGAGGATACCTCCTATGTAAACCGCTTTTTACTGCCTTTGACCGTTATTAACGGCGAAAGCGACCAACAGATGTCGCTACTATTGACGACGTTAAATACAACTTTGCAGAAGTTATTTGCGAAAGGTCCAAAATTTATCATCTCTCTACGACTTAGTGACCATTAAACTGGTTTTCAGCATCCATCCTTCATTCTAATCGACTTGATTATGCTTTTTGTCACAGTTGTTTACCCGTGATATAGCGTCTTTGCCAGTTGAAGGCATTATTAATTTCGATAGTGACCACTAGAGGACACTACCTATGTAAACCGCTTTTTACTATTAGTTTACATTTAGACTAGGTATGAATAGACAATGAGTTTTCATGTTTGGTTGAAAGTGCTGACATTATTAATAAATCATATTTCCACCACAAAGAAATAATACTGTTAACTTTTTAACTTGCTAATAGAAGTGGCTATAACAGAATTATCTGGAAAATATCTTTTAAAAAAAATTACATAATGTTAGAGTATAGGAAGATTGCACAAAGCATCAGTCTTGGGATCATTAGTTACTTTTTATCAATTTTGCTCTTGCTAGTATTTCTGTGTAGCACATAAAGTCTAAATTTTCCTTTTGACAGATAAGTATTTCTTCTGGATAGTAGAGGTCTTAAAGATAAATTTCCACAATCAAAACCTAATTAGATTTAAATGTGTGCCAGATTTGTGGTGCAAGGTAAGGTAGTGGTAAATAGTGGCATAAAGTGTAGATTTAAGAGAGGAAGCTACATTTTTGGTGGAAAAAGGGATGTCAAAACCTGAGTGAATGACTTAAGTACTATCTACCTGTACACAATTTATGAATTGTTTGCAAATGGTGCAAAGTTGATAAATTTCATTCTGAACTTGTAGAGGGAGGCAGAAGGTTGATATTTATTTATTTCAGCACAGGCTATAAAAACCAAATAACTAATAGTATGTACAAGGTTTTACTTAAGTTTATGACATAATATGCTGAAATAATAAAGGCTGTTTGTGAAAGTAAGTATAAAGAAGTGATATAACATGAAAAAGTGAAAGTGGACAAATATTATTCAAGTTAGAATTTGACTACAAAAAATTAAAACATTGATGTAGGTGCCACATTTGTATGCTCCATAATATGCACTAAAAGCAGTGTTGTGAAAGTATAACATTCTTAAGATCACTATGTTGGAAACACATGTCACATCTAATTTCCACGATTCATATTAAGAGAAAAACTGCCCACACACATAATAAAAAATTTGTTATTCTGAAAGTGAAACTGCAACTGATCCATGAGGAAAGGGTGAGATAAAATAGCATACAAATTGGTTAAATAAACCTTCTGGAATCAGTTTGAGTTCAGATAAATCTTTATGGACGATGAAAAGCATATTCACTCTATGTGGAAAATATGCATCAAACATCATTACATTTTCTTCCAGGTCGAAATAAATGTTTACACAAAACTTCATTCCACACTGTTTGATTTCCGATCGGTTCATTTACAGATTCTTAACGAATAGGTAACATTACAATATTTGTTTCACTATTCCTACAAGTCAATTAGTTTCAAACAGCAAACCATATTTACATTTCAGATTAATTTTATGTACGTCTATAACAACATATTTAAATTGCAGCTGGTCTGTTATTGGGACACATTTACACAATATGTAAAATATACTATACAAATCACTACAGCCACACAAAACTTAATGCGAATTAATGGCCAGATTGAAGAAATGGTTTACTTTCAGCAAAGTTAATTTCCTGTTCTTTACGAGTAGGCAACGCGTAACGCTGTATTTGTTGCACATATTCGAAAAATTCCTACAGCAAATTTATTAGTTTCAAACAGAAAAATATATTAACACGTAATAAACACTGCCCACTTCGGATGATTTTTATATATCGTACGTCCCTAAATCACTTAATAACAAACACATAAACACAAGTCGAAGGCGTATATAATGTCTCTGACAGTTATTATGGAAGCAGCTTATTAGCAAGCCGCTTATTTGAAAGCCGCTATTGATGACGTGTCGTTAAACGCTAAATAACGCTAATAAGCGGCTATTCGTGACGTCAGGTCTATTTCGCTATTTTCGTCACATTCGGTTATTTGACATTTTCGGCTATTTTAAACAAGAGAAGAGCATTTCTGAGCAGATATTACGTTTTATTTTATTTTACTTGGCCTGAAGCGCCAAATGGCACTATACAGCCATCAGCTATTTATATAGATAATTGCCTTGGTACAAATGAGTAAAGCATTGTACAGATAAACAAATTTACAGAATAATTATAATAAACTAGTAATTTCACATCAGCTGGAATATTTCTAAAAAAAAATACGTGCATGTTTACAAAATCAAGGATTAGTAAAACAAGTAAATAGAGGACTCTGTACCAACAGTGGGGCGTACAAGGCTCTCCGTGCACAAACAATAATTACAGTATAATTAAAATATAAAGGAGATTTTTATATACACATTAAATGATTATTTATATACAGGAATTAACACATTATAAAAAGGACTTATTTGCCTAAATCTTAATGTTTGTTGCATTTATAAAACTGGCTAACAATTTATATACAATCACATTGTTGCCATGCAACAGACAAGAAATACTTGTTGGAAAAGGTATACCAAAGTTGTTAAGATCTTTCAAGAATTTAGGTCTGTGAGCTTTATATCTTGGACAAGCGAAAAATATATGGTTTGTGTCACCTACTTCCGAATTGCAATATTCACAGATATCTGAATTTATGATGGTTAGACGATGTAGGTGCTGTGCGAATATACCGTGATTAAAACGTATTCTAATTATCATGGTGATAACCCCCCTATGTTCCAAGGAGCTGGAAAACCAGGGACGGATAGGAATTCGGGGCTGGATATTGCCATAGTATTGTCCCCTTGTTTTTTTTACTGATGTCCCATTCACTCTGCCATTTATTCATTACCTTGATTTTTATTTGTGGTAGATAATCCGTATACGGTAACCGAGTTTTGAGGGCGACACCTATTCTAGCTACTTGCTTTGCCAACTCATCTACTTTTTCGTTAAAGACCACCCCTGCATGCGCCTTCACCCAGAGGAAATTAATTGCTCTGTTTCTTCTTGAGCATTCTACTACCTGTTGAACTATATTTACTATAATCTGATTAGTTCTCTTGTCCTAATATTTGGTTTGAATAAAGTTCAACACGCTCTTTGAATCTGAGATGATGAGAAACTTCCTTTCTGTTAGTGTTGAGCAATACCTGACTGCCTCTAAAATAGCTAATGCTTCTGCAGTGTATATAGATATAGTTAATGGAAGTTTATACATTCCTTGATACTTGGTGCAGGGACAGAAAAAGGCACATCCTACATTACCTCCTGGGGCAGTTTTAGATCCATCCGTATATATATGCACGGTGTTATTCCAGTTTTCCGTAAGATACCTCTGTACTAACATACTGAGGTTTGGGTATTGCTTATCCTCAAGAGTGATATAAACTACCGGAAGTATAACTATACGCTATTTATAACGGTTAAAAAAACGGTTAGAAAAAAGAAGCAATAACTGAATAACGTATAATATTTATAACGGTTAAAAAAAGCGGTTAGAAAAAAGAAGCAATAACTGAATAACGTATAACTGGAATAAAGCTGTTTGCCCATCTCTACTTAGCAACAACGACGCCCATGAAATTCACGAAATGGTACGGAAATCCCAGGCGAGGAAGGCACCAGGCCACGACAGAGTTAAACCAGCTGCAGTGGAACGCTTGTAACAGATTTTCAACAGCTCTTTAGACCAGAGAAAGTATCCATTTGCCTGAAAGGAAGCGGAGATAGTTGCCCTTCCGAAACCGGGTAAGGACCCAACGTTTCCGCAGCACTACAGGCCGGTCTCACTGTTGCCAGCGGTGTCAAAAACTTTCGAGCGGCTACTACTGCGTCGACTAATGGAGTATATTCGGCGGCATAACATCATCCCCGACGAGCAGTTTGGCTTCCGCCCGGGACACTCGACGACACACCAGTTGATGCGAGTAGTTGAAGAAGAAACGGACGCCTACAATAGTCGCAGATACTGCGGGATGGTACTGCTGGATGTATCAAAGGCGTTCGACACCGTCTGACACGAGAGACTCCCATTCAAACTGAAGTCTGCTGGGATCCCGAGAAGATATGTGGAACTGCTCTGCAGCTACCTCAGGAAGAGATACTTCGGAGTATGAGTGGAAAAATCCTGGTCGACGAGTAGACGCGCCCTGGCTGGCGTCCCGCAAGGATCTGTTCTCGGTCCGGTGCTATTCCTAATATTTGCAGCGGACATCTATCTTCACGGCACTTTATGGCGATGACACGGCTTACTTCACCTCGTCTTGGAGCCTACCTCTTATCGCCCGGCGACTACAAGAAGCTCTAGAACAACTCGAGGAGTGGGCGACAACATGGCGAGTGAAGATAAACGCATCGAAGTCCCAGGCGATAGTATTCAGCAGACGAGGAAGACCGAGGCCACTAGGTCTGACGCTATTCGGGGAGCAGATTCCGCAGCAGACCATAGTGCGGTACCTGGGAGTAACACTCGACCAGAGGCTGATTTGGAGGCACCACGTCGAGGATATATGCAGCAGGGTGAGCAGGCGACTGGGAGCCCTATACCCAGTCCTAAACCATGCCTCATCTCTTCCTCCAAGATGCGGCGTCCAGGTATATCAAGCACTAGACACGCCAATAATGGAGTATGCCTGCCCCGTGTGGGCATACGCTGCAAAAACACATATGAAAAAGCTACAGGTATTGCAAAACCATGCCTTAAAAAGAGCACTGCACTTACCTTTTGACTTTCCGACAGAAGACCTCCACCACCTGGCACAAACACCAAAACTGGAAACAAGAATGTTATCAGCAGTACACAAGTTCTACGAAAGTGCCAACAAATCAAAAAATGAACTTGGCGACTACGAGCACATTGGACTCCGCCAGCAAATGCCAAAGTCATTACTAAACCGGCAACACTGAAGAGATAAGTGTATGAATATATATATATATATATATATATATATATATATATATATATATATATATACATTGACTGCAAGTAAATATATACCGGTATATAAAAAAAATAAATACATCAAGCAAATAGAAATGATACTCTCAAATGCGAAATGCAGCATATCCACAAAACAATTATAGGGGCAGATGTTGTTGACTAGCAATAGGTACCTCTCTCCACATACAGCCAACGCCTGCCTTCGGCGTTGGCAGAAGCTGCGCTTCTGTTTTTTTTTACTTAGCAACCTCACAACGCTCGCAGTCCCACTTGACTGTGATTGGTCGTAGGCGGCGTTCACCCATCCAAGTGCTCACCACGCTCACCGTTGCTTAAATGCCGGAGCTTAGCTGTGGCTCTCACCCATCCAAGTACTCACCACGAGGTGAGCACTTGGATGACCGCCTACGACCAATCACAGTGAAGCGGGAATGCGAGCGTTGTGCTCACACGGAGGCGCACGAAGGAACAGCCGATGCTCAATCTCTTCGGTGAAAACATCCCATGGGTAACGAGAGCAAAATACCTGGGTGTAACCCTGGACACCAAACTGACGTGGAAGTCGCACGTAAAGGACACGCGTCAAAAAGTTCAGCAGAGCGCTCTACCCGGTGCTAAACCACAACAGCACGCTCCCACCAACATGTGGCCTCCACATCTACCAGGCGCTAGTGAGGCCGATAATGGAGTACGCCGCACCAGTCTGGGCGTACGCGGCCAACTCACACATCGACCGCCTACAATGTCTGCAGAACAGAGCTCTGAAGAGAGCGCTGCACCTGCCCCTCTGGTTCCCGACTGAAGAACTCGACGTCGCGGCGGGAATGCCGAAACTCCAAGAGCGGCACAAACAAGCTTATAGAGCTTTCTACGCGAAAGCACAAGACAGCGATAACCGCCTGATCAGAACACTCGCCCAATATGATCCAACCAAGGGCCACACAAGAGACCACTCTGCCTACTAATGTAGTAATTTAAGGGAGTGATTGAATGAGCAAATGCCCTAACACGTCTGTCTGTAAACTAATGATAGTATGTTTCCCATAAGAGTGTATGAGAAGGGAGTAAATGTTAATTAAAGTGAAAAAAAAAAACGTTATAAGTGCAGACAAAAATTATTTGTGCACTTAAGTCACAAATTAAAAACTGTGTTCGTATCTGAGCAAAAATGTATGCCACTTGGAAAAGTGTATGGGTGCGAGTGTGTATGTATGCATGCGAGTGTGAATGTGCCTAAAAATATATATAAGCGAGATAACATGTGCTACATTTATAAACTAAAAATTGTGAATGCACATAAACTAGAAATTTGTGTGTACAACAGCAACACATTGTGTTAGAACCTAAGTAAAATATGTTAGTGCTTAAGAGGGTGCGGGTGAGTGTATGCCTAGATATATCGGAGTGTGTGTTATGTGCGGGTGCTTGAGTATAGACGCGAGGTAAGTGTGGGAAAAAAATAAAATAAATAAATAAAAATAATAAAAAATAAGTAATAAAAGAAAGAAAGAAGTCGAACCTATGGCTCAAAAGAAAAGAAAATATCAACTGAAAAAAAAAAAAAACGCATCCAGTCTAGCAAAGAAGAAGGTGATGCCAATAAGGCAAGTATTTCTATGAAGGATTTCTGAGCTCAAGGGCTCAGGGAGAACAAACAAGCTCCGTCATGTGAGGTTACACCAGTAAACGCCTGGTATTCGTAAAGACAAGATTGCCGGTACATAATCGACCTGAAGATAGCTACTGAGCCAGTTGGCGAAAGCTTGTCGCTTTGTGATAAAATTTGGCTGCAAACCCGAGAAGATTTGCTGTCATTTATTCGCCAGGAAAGCCTGCATTCACATATGATCCTGTCATCAATGTAGACATCACTATCCTTTTCATACACTGTTGTTCAAATCATCATTATACAGTTTCTTTATTTATTGCTTCCATTGGTAACTCTATCTTCTGAGCTTAAAAGAGGTTTCCCAACAGGACTTTTGATGTTTATACATCTTTTATTCACTTCACCAAAATTCTGTTTGACCCTTTTGTAGGCCACATCTGCTTTGCCTATTACCATTTCATTTGCTTTGCACTTTTCTTGCATCCGCTTTTCTTTTGCTTTCTTCCATTACCTGTATATTAGATTTATAAAAAGACTATATTGTTCTCTTTCTACTTCATCACATGCATTTTTGTACCTTCTCCTTTGATCCATCAACTTCAAATTTCTTCTGTGATCGAAGGTATTCATGCTACATATTTCCTAAAGCCAATTTTTTACTAGCTTTGATTATTTCTCACTTCTGTGCTCAGTTTAACTCCTTTCATAGTTATTTCTTACAATCACATCTGCCATCTCTGCAAATTTTTCTCTTATCTTAGATTGTTTCAGTTTGTTCTCTTCTTCGGTTCTGTCTGTATAGCTTCTTAATTCTCTTGAATTTCAGCCTGTACTTCATAATTATAAGATTGTGATTAGAGTCTATTTTTACTCCTGAGTATGCTTTACAGTCTAGAACTTTCTGAATCTCTGTCTGTGATATAATCTAGCTGATATTTACCAGCATCCCCTAGACATTTGCAGGTGTATATACTCTGTGCATGATTCTTAAATAGTGTGTTCGCCACAATGAGTTTATATTTCTCACAAAATTCAAGCAACCTGCTTCCTTGCTTATTTCTTTCTCCTAGACTAAAACTTCCTGCAGTATTCCTCTCTTTCCCTTGTCCCACTATCACATTCAAATCACCAATGATTATTAGATTTTACTCCTTCACATATTTGATTAATTCTTCAATTTCATCAAATATTTTTTTCTATTTCTTCACCATCTCCTTGTGGTGGTGACATATACACTTGTACTAATATGGTCGAAGCAGGCTTAGTCTCTACCCTCATTCAAATAATCCTGTCACTAAACTGTTCACGATAACTCACTCTTGTTCATTACAAATCCCACACCAGTAACTCCACTGATAGCTTTTGTGTTAATTATTCTGTGTTCTCAGACCAGTGCATCCTTCCACTTAATATTACTAATCCTGACATCTAACATAAGAAATTCTATATTCGTTTCTTTTTTTTTTTTAATTTTCTAATCTACTTGTCCTATTTAGACTTCTAACATTCCATGCTCCGACTCATAGAGAATTCTGATGACTCTTCCCTTTTTAGTTTGAGGTTTACTTGGCTTCTGGATTCTCTTTTGGCTTTTAATGCATGTGGCTTACCATTGCATTCAGCCTATTCATGCTATTGATTATTTCTGATTCATCCAGCTTTAGGGGCCATTTCCAACTCCAACAGAAAGAGGATGTCCTGGACCACTCTCACTCTTCCACATCCTTGCTGTTGGCAATCAGTGATTACTTATATCGGAAGTCATTCAGTCGCCAGAGCCGCAGCTGTGCAAACAGGGAGCACCACATGAAGGAGAGGTTTGAATTTGATTGATAAGGAATAATATGGTCTCTCCCAAATGCCATTTGAAAAAAGTATATAAAGAAAATTAAATCACAAGTAAGTTGAAATTTGATGTTTGTTATTGTGTGTCAATATGACAAAATAATAATAATAAAAAAAGATCATTGATGCTAACACGATATGTGTGTCGGGCTGAAAATTTTCTACTTTACCAGAGAATTCAGTGAAATGTAAAGTTATATGCAGCATATTTGAAATTTCAATTGGAAATCGATGGTACAATGACTTTTTTTACATACAGATTCAGGTTTGATTTAATAGCTGAGGCATAACTCTAAACTATGCTACAAATACTGGTGGCAATATGCTGCTTGACTTTTTCCATGGCTGTTGTTCCAGATGTGAGAATGATAGTAATTTTTTTCTCATCCAAAGAGGTAGAAAACTTCCTTCATATGGAGACATACAGTACTGGTTGGAGATCAAAGCTGCAAGAAGGAACTGTAAAGACAGAGTTTAAAATATTTCACCGAGTGTGGCGGTGTAACGGTTAGCGTTCTCGCCTCGCATTCGGGAGGACGGCGGTTCGAATCCCCGTCCGGGCATCCAGATTTGGGTTTTCCATGGTTTCCCAAATCACTCCAGGCTTCCTTCAAAAGGCCATGGCCGAATTCCTTCCCATTCCTTGCCCCCATCCTTGCCCCCCATCCTTTCCCGTCTCTAAAGACCTCGTTGTTGAGAGACGTAAAGCAGTTAAAAAAAAAAAAAATTCAAGCCTATCAATCAGCTTGAAACAGAGTATACTAGCACAAAATAGGAAGACACAAGGAAAAACTAGTTTCTGTTCCATTCTGTAAGTGCAGAAGAAACATAATTATGAACCAGTAACTATGTCATTAATGATTTCATGTATTGTCAATATATTTTCACAATCCATAGTATTTCTTCATCATTTGATACATAAATGTCAGTGTTTAAAAGTTCACATTTTCTTCTTATTGTATTTTTTATCACTATTACGAGGGGGGACCAAAAAGAAAAAAAAACCTGTAAATTCTTCATAACATCTTTATTCCTTAATATTTTTACACCAAATTCTGATCACCTTCAAAGTATTCTCCATTGACCATAACACACTTCTTCAAACCAGTTATTAAATTATGTTATTGGGATGTTCCTTATTCCTTCCAGTGATTTTTGTTTTACCTCCTCCATAGTGGCAAAACACTTTCCTTTCATGTCCCTTTTAAGTATGGGGAACAAAAAGAAATCACAGGGAGCTAGATCTGCTGAATAGGAGGGGGGGGGGGGGCACGGCAATCAGTGTCATGCTGTTTTTGGTCAAAAATTGCTTTGCGGAGAGGGCAGTGGGGGCCGGCGCATTGTCATGATGGAAGAACCAGTCGCCTGTGCGCCAAAGATCTGCCCTTTTCTTCCGGATACTCTCCCTCAGTTTTTTCAAAACCTTCAAGTAGAACTCCTGGTTGAAGGTTTGACCTGAGGGAACAAACTCCACATCTAAAACACCTCTGCAATCAAAGAAACAAATGATCATTGTCTTGATGTTTGACTTCACTTTTTTGGGATTAGGAGAGCCACATGTCTTCCACTGGCTTGATTGCTGCTTTGTTTTGGGGTCCTCTTTGAGCTGATTTTGTAGCTAAAAACATGCCTGAAGTCGATGCTCCCTTTGCTCGTCTGCGAGAAGGCAAGGGACAAATTTGGCTGCAACCCTTCTCATGTGCAAATCTTTGGATAAAATCCTCTGAATTGAACTCCATATATTCCAGACATCTCACATAGTTGATCAACGGTTTGGTGATGGTCTTCACAAATGAAAGCATTGATTTTGGTGAAATTTTTGTCACATTTTGACATTGAGGTCATCAATTGATATTTCTCCATTTTTAAAACCACTCGTAGACTCTGGTTTCGCTTAGGGCAGCATGCCCATAAGCAGTCTTCAGCATTACAATAGTTTCTGCGGCCTATTTCCACAATAGGAAACAAAATTTCACAATCACGGCTTGCTCTCAACAATTTGCCATCATGTTTTCGCCAAAATGGATAAAGTCGTTTTATTAAAAAAAAACTACCACGTGTGAACCAATGCACTCACAGCGACATAACTTCATACACCGACTCAGGTGTCATGACCTTAACGGACACCAGGTTGAACAATGGGTTCCCCCACTCTCCCTCCCCGCAGCAGCCCAATTCCCTTTACTTCTGGGCCCGTCCGGGTACACTGTTTGTTTGTTTATAATGGATTATTTCATGCATCTTAAATTGAGATTTCAATTTCTCATATTTAATAATGTAGTTGGATCCTAGCTATTAGAAGGTTTTTATTGCCATGAACCGTTTTGAATCCAGTAATGTGGTATTGTATCTTTGTTCATCGCAGGGACTTACCTCATTTTTTCGGATTATTAATGTGCAGTAAATATTTTCATCAATTGCAGAAATGTGTATTAAATTACAAGGAAAGAGAACATGACTCATCACTCACCAAAGTTGAAGGCTGTGACGAGTGAAAAATATATATAACAAACACTAAATTACACAATTTTCGGTTTTACAGCTTATTCATGCTGTGGGAAACGAGTCATGTGGTTCAGGAGGTGTGCACACGCCCAAGTTTATTACATGACTGTGATGTAATAAACTTCGAATTTTTTTCACATCCACCCTATTCACCAGATTTGGCTCCCTCTGACTCATGGATGTTCCCACATCTAAAAAAATTCATCATGTACAACAAATTTCATCGAACGAAGAGGTAATAACAGCCATGGAAGCCTACTTCAACAGTCTTCTGGATTCACACTTCAGCGATGGAGTCTGTAAATTAGAAGATAACTGGTACAAGTTCAGGGATATTAAACTGAATAATAAAATGTATTTCAGATGATAAAATTGTGTTTTTCTTATTGAACAACAAAACTTATTGAACAACCTTGTATATTATTGTATATGCTGACATCACACACCCGGCCTTCAATAGCGGACTACAAATACCACTGTCACGCTGCTCGGCCATCTTTAGGTATTTTTATTGGACGTAAGAATTGAGGTCAAGGCTATTAAAATGTGGGTGACTCTTGTATTACCCTGATTTTGTTGTTGAAATTTAAGTCTATATTTTAGCCGTATCAGGTCAACTTGTCATAAAAGTAAAAATAAACAATGTAAAGAATTAAATGACCTGAATGGTTCATTTCTGTTTTAAGATGGGTGCACAAAAACTCCAGTCTTAACTCACTGGAGGAATATTTCCATTATTGTTGGTTGATCATTAGCTGAGCCCATACACCGAATGGTCTGATGGTTCAGTGGTATGTATGCTGACTAGGGGATTGAAACATTCCTAGTTCATATCTTTGTTTCAGCTGTGATTTCTATATGCCCTCAAGACGTTACTGACCTCCAGCAAATTCATCTTGTATGTGAAGTACTCTAGAATGCTGTATGTACAGATACAGTGTACAAGTACAGACCCCCTATATGTAGTATAGTTATCACTAAGCCCCAGATTTTTAGGATCTAAAAAACCAAATTTAGGTTCATTCAATTCACGTTTTAGGCTTTTATAGGTTTTTAAAATTCTGATTTAGAAATTTATTCATTTTTAAGGTAAATAAAATTTTAAATATGCCATAGTGTTAAAAACATTGTGACTTTGTCAACTACTCCTTAAAAACTTCTAACATGACATTCCTCGTTCGCATTAAAACATGCGACATGTTCAAAACATTTTGCTTTTATTGTGGATTGTAAGCAACTCATTTAAAACTCCTAATATGGCACTGAACAATGAAATATTTTGACAGGTTTTCAGGAGTAAATCCTCTTCCATTAAAATCTCTTAAATGCGGAAAAACTACGCTCCACGTCAGTGATTTCCTTAGGATTCCAAGGCAGTATTTCTTGTTCCTTGTAACAGAATCACCAAAATGGGCAATCTTGTACATTTTTTTCAATAATGAAAGGAATTATCGGAGAGGTTTGTCAGTGATTGTGGGACCTCCCAGTTAGCTGCACCATTGAGTCCCGCCAGGCCGACGGCTGCCAGGGACAATGGAGAGGCAGCTACCCTTTCTATCTGATTTGGTCAAGCGTATGCTCCCTTGGCTCCGGGAAAATACCCAGCGGGGTGAACACTCGTGTCCCCAACCACAGGTCCTCGAGCGGTTACGTTGGAGGTCAGATTTGGCGGGGAGGGCCGAGATCGTACGAATCTCCAAAAGACAATGTTTGCCTATCGTCACAGCCAGTAGGAGGAGCCAAAAACAGCAGAACCAATCAACGACAGACTATCCTCCAGATTTTGTAATGCCAGTGAATTTTTGCTATGTGAACCACGAGCGACAGGAGGGAGCTTTTCCTGCGGACGCTGAGGGCACTTGACGCCGAGTCTTCAGACTGGAAGGTGCGGATCTTCTGAGGTTGGAGATCGCCCTGCCTTGGCATCGAACCTGAAGGACGATACGAGCGTCCTGTACAGTGAGGTCGCCACTGTAAACTCATTCAGTTCGCTGACTGAAGGACGTGGTGCACTGTCTGCTATAGCCAAGGGGCTATAATAATTCCGCCGTCGAGGGAAACATACCGCCGTCATGGTAATCTTTCTACAGTGCAGTGTGGTACTTTCATTCAGTCATTGGGTACAGCCCTGTAACGACCTTTGAATGATTAGGAGTTTTTGCCTCCCCCAAATATTGAGCTAGCTGGGACAGTTTTTCAGGAGCTTTTCCATAATCACTTGGTGGATAATTTAAATTATCCTGGCGCCTGGCATTTGAAATCGGATGCAGTTCATGTTAATATTGTATTTGATTTATGATTCCCGATTGTTATGAAGGGAACTTTCATTTAAAACCAAGTGTGCAGCTTTCTTGTTTACTTATTAATGATGGGAATTTGCTTCTCGATCAATTATAAATGTGGTGGTGTTTTAATGCTTTGTTTGTCTATTAATATGTTGGCAATTGTAAGACGAGGCTTTGCTTAGTTCTTTTTAATAATTGGATGTGTTAATATTAAAATTAAATAAGCCTCACCTGTACGCCAATATGAGTACCCAATAAATTAACAGCCTAGGGTTTTCTTTGAATCATAAAAAAGAAGTAAACAGGTTTTCACCCTTTCCTCCCACCCAACTAGCACCCATCGCTACATCCTTTAGTCCAGAGAGAACACAGCCTTTTCGTTCCATCCTCTTGAAATGAGGACTGCAGACTAAAATGGCCTCCAGCTTCTTAGCTCCAGACACCCCAACTAGTCCAGGAGACACTCTGGCCCTCACTTCTTGGATGATTTTAAGTGTTTCCATCAACGGTAGAGTGCCTCCTTCCATCTTATTGATTGAAAATTCTAGGTTGTAAAAATTTGCCTTTATACTTGTCAACTCTGCACAGCTGGCACTGAGTGCAATGCTTTCTTTGCATTTACTATAGCAATAGCTTTGCTTTCATCTAATGTATTGATGGCCTCCGTGATGCTCTCATAGTTTTCTGCATAATATATTGCAGCTGAGAGCCAGGTCCCCCATCGTATCACTACTGGCTCGGGAGGGAGGGGTATTGATGGAAGTTTTTCCCTGAAAGTAACTACTTGACTTGGCGCTTTCAGGAATATATATATATATATATATATTTTAAATCTGCTTAACGTCTCTTAACAGCGAGGTCTTTAGAGACGGTCAGGAATATTTTCTTCACTGAAGAAATTATCTTGTTAACTACAGGGTGCTTTTGCCGAATTTTTTCAGCTACCTGGTGGATCCCATGAGCTAGGCAGGTGACATGCCCACAGACTGGACCATTGAGCTAAGCTGGTCTGTTATTTGTTTTATTTGAGTGACAAAATTACAGTCAGACTGGATCAGTACATTGAACTAGGTCCTTTTAGGTTTTATCATAAAACATGAAATATATAATTTATTCCCAAAATCTTGAATTAACTGTTGCTACCCATAATACCTGAGACCTTAGTTCACAAAGTCACTAGATTCCTCAGTGAAACTGCCTCCCCGTCAAACTCTATAGCTTGCCAAAACAATCTATTTTATTGTAATAACTAGCTGTCGCCTGCAACTTCGTTCACATAGACTGTTAATGAACAGATGTCTCTTTTAAAACGACTGTCATAGTTAAAACATTTTCAGTGAGGTAATATGATGTTGTTTGTACGCTGTAATCACAATAAACAGTTCAACTGTGAGAAGTAGCTTATCTTTAAATAGATGCTAATTTATGGGCCTTTTATCTTAATTTCTCAGCTTTTTGATGTCACATAAAAATGAAACATGCACTATTTTGTAAGATCGAATAGCTTCAAGTGTTATCTATGATAAATTCTTGAGCTTCCAGTCTTGACTCCTGGGACATTTCGAGAACCCAATTCTCTGCCCTTATTTTCGGTCAATTGAAGTTAAAAGGCAAGCTGCCACTGCAACTGTCCTAAGGTGTGGGGAAAAAGGATGAAACTATTCTCCTACTGCCATTAGTCAAATGCCTATTTTGGCAAATGTTCACTGCTGAACATTCGCCGATGATATTATCCCCGATCTTGCTCCTTTTTGTCGTGCTGCTTCTTCAACATTCTGATTGTTGGGTTCCAGGCCACACTGAATTGGTATCCTTGTTCATCAGGTGTTTTGATCTACAGCAGCTTCAGAAATTACAGTTTCAAAAACCTTTGCCCCAGACTAAAATCCTTGTTTCTTAAAACTTAAAAGTGTATGTCTCCTGAATGCTGCTGATTTGTTTACACTGGCTCAGCTGAACATTTCTTGCACGCTCCACACACCACTGAAGAATACCACATCTGCACTATCTATAATGTCTGGGTCAGGAGCAAAAATCAACAGTGACTGAATACACCATCCAGGAGGGCACAGTTTTAAATCTGAAGAAACGCATATTTTACTCTGGGCCAAAGGTTTTTGGGATATAGTTTTTGGAAGCTATTAGATCAGAACTGCTGACCACCTGGATCTAACTCAGTGTAACACAATAATCAAAATGTTAAGGAACAGTGGATTGGAAAGGTGCAAGATGGGGAAGCCATCACTGGCCAAGGTTTGGCAGTGAACTTTTACCAAATATTGGCGTTGGTTGTGGTGGGGAAATATTTCCCCCCCACTATGTAGCAACAGTTGTGGTGACAGGTTGCCATTTTACCTCAGTTGGCTGAAAATGAGAGCAGGTAATCGGAGCCTGGGAACATTTGATGCAACAGAAAGCTCCAGAATTTATCAATACACCATGCACATTGACTGTACATTCTTCAAAATCCCATGAAAATCCAACTAGTAATTTTTGAAAAGAATTGTGTTCAATTAATATTGGGCACTAATTAGTGCAACTTTTATCTTAAATTTCTCAGCATTAATTCAGCTGTTCAAGTCAAACAGACACAATTTTTAGAAACAGTTGGTTCTTCTAGGTAACTTATTAAAAGTCCCCTAACTAATTTTTTTCAAAAATGTCTGTAATGTACAAACTTTTTCCAATTACAATCTTCTTATATTTATAGATTATCTATGTATCATATGTAGATTACCTTCCGTTCTTTTCAATAAATTATTTGTTATTAATTAACATTACTTCTTTACCTTTATTTGCACTTCATCCCGAAAGGGACTGCCATCCCTTGAAACAGCTTCTGCCCATTGCCTGCCCGGGACAATAGTGGAGCTAAAAAACCCATAAGCTGAATGCCCCTCCATAGATCTGGCATTGATGGAGGAACTTATCCGGTGAATTTGCCACAGGTCTTAACAGTATAGTTACACCACTGATTGCCCAGATAAATAAAAGTGACAGATCTTTGCTTGACATCTTTCAGTATGCAAGATTTCATCAAAATCTTTAGACGTTTGTGAGAAATTAATTTTACCTATATACAAGAGTTGCTCATACAATAGTATAAGGTTGGGGAGATTAGATATTTTATTTATTATAAAAACCTAACTTAGTTCATGAGATGGCGCAAGAGCCATTTCCAAGATACCAAATACAAGAATTGCTTGTTTTGCGGTAAAATCATGTTTTTTTTTTTTTTTTTTTTTTTTTTTTTTTTTTTTTTTTTTTTTTTTAAGGGAAGACACCTGTTTAGATAAACTTGAAAAGCAAAATGATATCTAAATATGAAATTACATAAAAATTGTTAGAGCTGTTCCCGAGATAGCAAATATTTACAAGAATTGCTCATTTAAAGAAAAAGATGAAAGTTAAGTGAAGGAGGTTGCAACCCATATGAAGTCCTTTGGTGTGCAAATCTATTTTAAGGTATTAAAATAGTACAATGAAGAGCATGATTTATTTGTGGTAACTAAAAAGTTTGGAAACATTCATGATTAAGAAGTAAGGGCTTAGACTGGTGAATGAAGAAACTGGATGGCATTGCTGAAAAAATATCCATAATGAATATGAGCAAATAGGGATAAAATTTATAATTGACACAAATGTGGAAACAACCAAGATCAGAAAATAAGCCGTGATTTTAAGAACAATGCCGACTAAAAGATTTTAACGTGCAATTGGGGTGGTTGGATTTTGCCACGAGATGAGGGTGAGACATTATCAACAGATATAAGTATCAAATGATAATGTGGTGGTATTAGCCACATTTGATAGATAGTCTCTTCACTAAACGGATCCTATTCATAGAGCTCTCCATAAGTAGTCAAGAGATTTCTAGATTCGTTGGAGAGACCATGAATTTACCACTGCCTACATCCTTTTGGAAATGATTTTCTTGATTCAGGTTTCAATAAAGTTTTCCTAATTATCTGATTTTGATTCTACACGTTTTTTATTGCCATTTCCTACTGGTTTGAAAAATCTGATCAGTTTACTTACTTGAAATTAAATCTTAGCCTAAAAGGGATACACAGTGCTTTGATGATGGAATGTCTATTCACACTGGTCTGTGCCGACTTTCGGGTAATTGGATCATACACCCTTTTGGCATATCTATCTTCAGAACATACCAGATATCATAAATATATTTTCAGCTATTACTTCTGAAAGAATGGGGAAGTTTAAGGTCATGAATAAGGGTAAGTTTGCCTCGTACTGCCCAATCTTCAATATGATTGCAATTACTATGTTTCTCCTCAGCTGCAGGTTAACCTATGACTATTAAAATTATCCATAATGAAATGGTTTATAGTACTGTTTTACTTTTCTATTACTGCCATCCATACAGCTCAGGAAATGGAGAAATAGTTCTTTGTATCCAATACAATTACAGCGTATGTATCCAGTATTTTGCTAGGGTAAAAGATGAAATAAACGGATCCAGCAAAACACTCAAGATACCAAAATAATATACATACATTTAATAAAAGTGAACATCAATGAAAACAGCAATATTAAGAACTTATCACAATTTTCATTATCGTTTGTCAAAATCAACAATCCAAGACAAAATATAACCATATACTGAAAGAATTTTGTCTTTTTCCTTATGTCTTTATACATTGTCAACGTTAGATCATTAGAGGCACGGAAAGACTGGGAGCCAAGGAACGAAATTTGACAATGGTCTTTTAAAGTAACTATTTCGGCATTCACCTGGAATGATTTCGGGAAACCAAAATCTAGATGTCTGGCATGTGATGCCCGAATGTTACCGCTCACCTATCACACTCGGTAATTTTGTTTAAGCATTGTTATTTTGGTCACACTTTTCTTGCGTAGCAGTAATAACTTATTGTTGTGATTACAGTTAAGGAGTTATTTTTAACTCTATAGATTATTATCTAAAATAAACACAACCATTTTGCTAAAAGGGGTCATTTTATTTTGCTAAGTCATATATATATATATATATATATTTCTCTAGCAATCAAATACATCACTCATGTTCAGTATTTTATTTAAAAAATTTATAAGAACCTTGCACATCGATCTACACAAATAATGAACATTAGAAGTTAAATTATCTTGGGTACAATAATTGCTTATTCAATGGTTCAGAATATCAATAATGCATAAAATACAAATATAAAACAGGTACTTTGGTGACTGTGTTAATGAAACTGTGTGATAAAATACATACCACCAGCAGGTTACATAAAAAGTTAACGTCTCTTAACAGCAAGGTCTTTTAGAGACGGGAAAGGATGGGGGGGGGGGGGGGCAATGAATGGGAAGGAATTGGGCCATGGCCTTTTGAAGGAAGCATCCCGCCATTTGCCTGGAGTGATTTGGGAAACCATGGAAAACCCAAATCTGGATGCCCGGACGGGGATTCGAACCGGCGGCCTCCCGAATGTGAGGCGAGAATGCTAACCGTTACACCACCACACTCGGTAAAATTTTTGGCGACTGTAAAATAAGAACGAGGTAAGAAGGACTTGTGCTATTTGCTTGAAATTAGTGACACATGTTCCTGTGGTCATACTTTTTGAGAAAAAGTGTACACGAAAGCGAAATGAAAGATACCTTAAACATGGTGCCTCACGAAAGTTACAAAACGATGCATTTCAATAAAGGAACTGGCCGTCCTACCTCTGACACAATGGCTTAGTATGCTTCCTTCGGGAGGATCAAACCAACCTTCGGGTTGTGGATTAAGTTAAGTTAATTTCTTCGCTTCTTTGATGTAACAATTTACGTATTTCTTCAATCTGCTCCAGCTGGTCTGTGACAAACGATTTACATTCATTATAATCGAGTGTAGATACTATCTTTGGTGTGAACAACTTGAATGGAAATGGCAGTCTCTACTGTTTAAGATGCATTATTTCGTAACTTTCGTGTGGCACCACGTCTATGGTACATTTCATTTAGCTTTCGTGTACACTTTTTCTCCAAAGGTATGACCTGAGGAACGTGTGTGACAAATTTCAAACGAATAGTACAATTCCTTCTTACCTCGTTCTTATTTAACTACTGTCAAGTTTTTTCTTTGGGAGGAGGGGCAGACAGGGTACACTGTGAAGTGCAATCAATCATTACAATATCTCTGCTCCTATTCAGTGTTACACAATGAGCAAATAAAAAGAGAAGAGTAGATCATAGATTTATTAGTATTTTATCCAAATATTTTGACACTCTTTCCTAGTGCCCACCTCTTCTACACTCCAAAACAATTATAAACTAGACAACATATTTTATACAGTGCCAAACAGTTTTTCCTAGTATGTCAGGTTCATATGAACAACCACATTTGTTTCCTCTAAACAAGCTTTCAAGAATGCATCGCTCACATGGTCTCTACCTGCAGTCCAATTAATGTAAATAAAAATACATACCAATGATTTTATGTGGATTCTATGATAACTGTTGTGCAACAATTTGATGATATCCTAGATTTCTATGTAATTCAATGAGGCAAATCGAAAGTGAGCAATAATTTTTTTGATACCTTGCTTAGTTTTTGAGTTATACTGTCTGAAAAATTAGGTGGCCTGGAGAAGAATTTTTTTTTGCTAAAGGCAAATTCGATAATTGACTCTTCTGTACCTTGATTAAACAAAAGTAGACAATAATTTTTTATATATATATATCTCGCTTAGTTCTTGAGATGATATCTCTCTAAATTAAGGAAATCAGCTTGAGATGTGGCCCAGACCAGGTGGGGGAGGGGAAAATCGCCAAATCCACAATGAACTACACACTGGACATGCACAATAGATGCTTCGTTTTTTTCCTAGCAGTTGTGATTAAGATGAAATATGGCAAGGACCAGAAGAAAAAAAGTCGTCGAAAGCACTTGGAATTATATCAATTATTTTTGACATTAGATATCAAAAAATTTCATTCTTTACTTTTGATTTATTTTGTGGAGTGATAAGAACTCATCATCAAATTTCACCACCTTGATAGTGCTGCCGATTTTGTTCAGTTATTACAAGGGCACATAATGTCTTAAACTAAAAGGCTGTCAAAATTTCTTATCTCTTGTCAAAAATAACAACAAACCTCATCACACAATTAGAGTTCAATATACATCTTAACAAAACTTTAGCACTTATGAATACTTTCAGCAGGGATTCTACCATAACCATGGCACCACAACTTGATGATGGATTCTTGTGCAAACTGATGAGACAAATTGAAAGTAAAGAATAAAATTTATTGATATCTCACTTAGTTCTCGAGATAATGTATCTCAAAAGTGAGGAGTTTAGGTTGAGATCTGGCCTGGAACAGAAAAAAAAACCCCACCAAAACCACTATATCTACACAATGGAAATGCACTATTAGTGTTTTATTTTCTCCCTAGTGGTTGTTGTTAGGTTGAAATACAGCCTGAATCAGAAGAAATGTCACCAAAAGCACAAGAAACAATCCCTATTAACTAATTTTTGACATGCTATTTCTCGAAAAACAAGAGAGATATCAAAATTTTTTTATTATTTATTATCGATTTGTTTTGTCACGTTCTATAAGAATTCATAATCAGATAGTGGTGCCATGGTAATGATAGAACTGTCCTTTCAGCTACAGCACTATGTTAACATCATAAATTATATTTAAAAATTCACAAGAAGTGAGAAGATATAAACAAGAGATCACCACACAGAATAGACTGCACTAATTGAAATTTTTAGTGTTAAAAACAGGGTGAAACTGATGAAGGTATTACATTTTTCAAATTACATCCAACATGGCAGGATAAATTTACGGTTTAATTCTAGATGGGGATACCGCTGCCTCGCGACTGTTAACGTGTCGTCATCGTGACGTCACGTTCACGTACAGTCAATTTTTGTGGCTATTGTGCCCTCGCTACGCTCGGTCACAATAATTTAAAGCTGTACAATATCAACATAAACTGATATCCCGAAGGTGGATCAGATGCAGGCGGCCGCTGGTAAGCGGCCGCAGATGTCCGATAACACAACCAATATTGCTAATCTTAGCGGGTTCACTGCCGGATGATGATGAAATGCGAGCTTCACCTGAAACATTGAACATCTGATTGTGTTATCGGACATCTGCGGCCGCTTACCAGCGGCCGCCTGCATCTGATCCACCTTCGGGATATCAGTTTAGGTTGATATTGTACAGCTTTAAATTATTGTGACCGAGCGTAGCGAGGGCACAATAGCCACAAAAATTGACTGTACGTGAACGTGACGTCACGATGACGACACGTTAACAGTCGCGAGGCAGCGGTATCCCCATCTAGAATTAAACCAAATTTACAAGGTGGTAAATTACTACTCCGCACTTCCAGTGTTAATAACATTCCAAGCTTACTAAATTTCCTCCTCACATTATACTGCAGCACATTTATACATCAGAATTATTGTGTCATATCTTGAGTGTTATTTTCTAACTTGATCTTATAAATAACATAAAATCATATTAAAAATTATTCATAGCAACCATCAGTTGCAATGTTTGTAACAGCCAAACTTGACATTTTCTCTGATAAACATGCTCATTCATATATACGTTTAGCCATCAGAAACTTATTACTCAACTAACATCACAGTCTTCAATGCATCACTATCAAGTATTTGCAAAATTGCAACATCACCATCATCAAAATTATAAACGACATTGCCATCTAATACGAGTCCCCCATCATAACAGCGTGAGCGAATTGCAAGCCACAAAGCATAACCACGAGGTTTAATTCGCTTATCTTCTGGCCAAGTTTTGGCATCAATACATTCTCTCACAGTATAACACATTTTCTGATCCTCAGGATGGAACAAAAGTCCTTTGTTGAAATCTGAGCACAGCTTTAATATAAACTCATCACTGCAATTTTTATAACCTAACATCGTCAATATTTCAGTTGCAGTTTGGTATGAAAGCCGATTCATATTGGAGTGCCATGCCGTTGATCCTGTGCCTGTTGCAATGCAAATACCTGTACATTTCAGTTTGATTCTTGCTTCTCCGTCAACTTTAAGCTCCAAGTACGATACTCGAGTAGCCTGTTTCTCGCCAATAAACACTTCATTGAGGGATAATATCGGCAAAGTTCTCCTAAACACTTTAGAATCCAGTGACGCTGTAACTCGTTTTAACGAAGTATAATATTCACCTGGTTCCTTCAGTTGTTCTTCATTTAATTCCAGCGGCGCACCATAAATATTTTTACCAAACAATGTTATCCGTATTCTGCTTCGAAACATCCAATTGAACTCACCACTGACAATCTTCTCCAATGCACTATTAACATTTAAAGAATACTTTTTTGGCAAACACAAATAACCTGCAGAACGCTTGGGATCCGAATTGAAGCCAATAACGGGTTTCCCATTCCCTGGAATTTTACTAGCAGCTAATATAAATGTACCATCGCCGCCAACTGGAAGTATTACATCAGCCCACTTGATATTCTCTTCTGTGTAATTGAATCTGTTAACCACTTTTGTTTGGATTCCATATTTCTGCACGCATTCCACTAACCGTTTCTCAAATGTTTTATGAATTTCGTAACGACGCAACAAGTTCCAGTACTCGGAACCTCTTTTCTTCAAAACACTTTCTAATTCACCCTCTGTTAATTGCGGGTAGCGATACTTTTCATATTCATATCTACTTAATTTTGTTACAATTAACGCTCGCGTAAAAAGTGATCTTCTCACTAGGATCGAATACATTGCAATGAACAGGAGTAGGATTCTTTTTTTCATATTCAGGGATCAATTTCATTACAAAATTTGAAATAAGAATTACACTACAAGGCAGATAAAATTTAAAGTTATCATTTGTAATGAACATGAAAACTTTCTGAGGAAATGAACTTAAAATTAAAACATATTTCATCCTCACGATGTTGGCTACATGTCAGAGACGTTATTCACTTCAGTCTTCAAATTTTGTTGTAGCAGTTAAAATCCTTGATGTAACAGTTTGTACAAATTTAAGAACCTTCACATACTATTTCTCGTTTCTTAAAGACATGGAGGAAGGAATTATATGGAGGAGAAGTGACGTTAAATCGGTGAAGCAAGCACTAAACTCTCCCGCATGGTGGCAGCACCGGCAGCGACCATATGGCGCTTCCCAACAATTAAGGTGTTCACATTGTGGTAGATGCAGTGATTATTTCATTTAGTATTGTGTATAAGTGTTTAAAAATGCCAGCTTGTGTTGCGCACGGTTGCACAAATAGGCCAGACAGGAAAGAACCTGGAATATCATTTCATAAGTAAGTTGAATTGTAATTATCGTTGTTGAAGTGAGTGGTAGACACCGCAAACTTTGCAGCACGTCTATAAATATTTAGTCATAGCTCTCAATGGGATGACTTTGTTCTCAAATTTTTCTTGGTGTAGTGTAGAAAATCAGCAAACTTGCTATTTTGCACATAATAGACTAGCATTATATTTTAACGAGTATTTAAAATGAGATTTAAAGGGGCGTGTTTTACTTAGCGATTCAGTGAATTTACTATTACGATTTCTTTCGTCACGTTGCTGATTATACTGACAATGGATGATGAAATTAACTGTTATGTGAGAAGCTGTGAGTTTTATTAATTTTTTAAATAGCTATTTCAGGCCATTGACTTAGGTTATTTTTAAAGCTTCATATAAGACTTGTTTCTGTTTGTAAATACGTCTATACCTATTTTTACCGATTTTGAAAATCTTTCTCATCTATTTATGTCGAACAGGTTCATGCAGAAATAAAAATGGGCTTCATAAATAAAGAAGTTATTGGCCTTTGAACAAAATCAATTTGGGGAATGTGTTTCTAATTTAGTCTCTTTTTTTTTGTACAACATTCTCCCCCCCCCCCCCCCGTATCTAAATCTAACTGAGAGATAATTTTTTTACAATTGTCCTAATAATTAGGGCTGTGAAATTAGACAACACATCTTGATCAAGAGAATGTTCATTAAGGTGACTGAATAAACATTTTATTTCTGGTACCAGCCTACAAAATGTCTGGGTTGCTCATCCCTAGCGTGGGTCCTCTTACTTTTTTTCTGGTCTAGGACACATTTAAGACTAACCAAAAGTGGTAGTAATAAAACTGAAATATCCATTCTGCATGTCAACCATGTAATCATTGTGGCTTTGACAGAATTAATTTTTGGTCCAGCCTGCATCCAAACCTAAACCCCTCAATTTGGATGTTGTATATCCCCCAAACTAAGCAAGATATCGAAAACAGTTATTCCTTATTATCGAGTTTTTTCGTCGTGTTACATAAGAAATCCATCATTAAATTTGACTTTTGCGAAATTTTTCTTCTGCATTTCAACTCAAGACACCTCACTTTTGAGACAGTATATCTGGAGAACTAGGTGAAATATCGAAAAATTTTACTCTTTATTTTTTATTTGTCTCGTCTTTTTAAATAAAAATTCATCATAAAATTTGACTTTGAATAATTTTTTCTTCTGAATTTCAACCAAAACCATTTCACATTTGAGACAGAATATCTCGAAAACTAAGCAGGATATCAAAAAAATTTATTTTTCATTTTTTATTTGTCTCATCGAGTTACATAATAATCCATCACCAGATTGTGGCTTCACGTTTATCCTAGAGTCCCCTTGAGGTGTTTGTACATATTCCCCGTGTTTGTTGGGAAGCGGTCAAGCCCCCACCACTCCGGCCATGCCCCCCCACTCCTCCGCCGGCCTGCTTCACTCCCATGCGTGGTAAAGGTCTCTTGCGTCGTCTCCATATTATTCCTTCCTCCATGCTTAAAGATAGCTTTTATTAATATCAGGTGATTAGTATTGCAGATTATTATTATTTTTGATTTTTTTTTTTAAAGTTGACACATTCGTGCTAAAGCCATTTATCAACAGTCGAAACTGAATACATCAAAAGAACATTTAGTAAAAATGTTAGGTACAGAGGAACTAATTTCAAATCGAATAGTTCTAAAACAATATTTGCACTACCTTGACCAAACACTGATGGGGAAGAAATTACAGAAGATTTGAAAAGTGGTTGAGATTTTGAGAAACTGTGTTTGTGAGACCAGACAACATAGAAAAACATTACTGCTCACTGCCAGTTTCAGCAATAGCGTTGTAAACGAAGGCCCATGTACCCATCCCAGGCATTTGTGCGAGGGAAATTTGAAGCTTTTTTTTTTTAAATTATTATTATTGTTTTTAAATTTGATTTTGCTTTACGCTTGTTGAGGTCATTAGAATCAGGAAAGGACTGGGAACAAGGAACGGGAAGAAATTCGTCCCTGGCCTTTTTCAAGGAAGCATCCCGGCATTCCTCTGGAGTAATTTGGGGAATCCATGGGTATCCGAAATCTGAATGCCTGGATGGCGATAAATTTAAATATCCTCTCAGCCCTATCCGTGTGTTACAACTAGTGTTGTAAAAAACAGTTTTTTTCTGACGTGAAAAAAAAAAACATAAAAAACTGTGAAAAAAAAACATGTTTTTTGTGGGACATGTTTTTTTCATAACTTCTAAATTTCGAATTTTTAAGGCATTTATCATTTAATATGACTGTTTTAGAGTTTATAATAAGTACTTATCTTACTTTTAAATCTACTATATTTTTCTGCTTCAGTGGAAAAAAAAAATACAAAAATATTGGTAACATTGACTGAAGTTTTCTTTTACGAATGGGGACTTCCCGAAAAGGCTAGGTTGCGTGAGAAGGAATCCTCGTTCCCCATTTTTTGGATTGATACTCACTATTTGAACTAGTGCTGCCAGGCCCTACAAATTTATCTGTAGACCTACGAATCTTTTCAAAAAATTAGGAAATTTAACTACAGTTTTTTGCCTCTTTTTTCTTACTTGTTGTGCTTTCATTATATTCGTATACTTGTTAAACTCGCAGCGTATAGTGATACTAAGTCATTGTCAGTAATTATGAATAATTTCCTTGCAACCGTTGGCGTAAACCAACAATTGAAAACAAATAAAGCTCGTATTTTGTATGATAATAGATTTAAATTCAAACTTAAAAGACCGTAATACAGAACTATCGGCGCAGTCTTCATTCACAGTGAGTACTTTGCTCACAATTTAAAATTGCTATCTCAAAAGCTTTTGCATGCAATACAACCAGTAAAAGAAAATGTAACTATTTCTGAAGTTATGGATCTAGAGGGGACAGAAGAAAATTCCGACTCCGACCGAACTAGTGTTGGTAGTACCGATACGAGTGAATGTGTTACCGACATAGAGGATGAATAAAAAATTATGTTACCTATATAGATACATTTATGAATCATTATGTAAGATATTATATGATTTAGTAAGGTTTAAAACACACATGTAAAATGGAAGTTCCATAAATAAAACTATAATTTATCAAATATATTGTTTTCTGAAAAAAAAAAACCAAATTTAGAAAAAAACAAGGGTGCTAGGTTTTTTTTTCATGTTTTTTTTCACAAATCTGAAAAAAAACATTTTTTTTTTCAGTTTGCAACACTAGTTACAACCTGATGTAACTTCCAAATTCTTTGAACATAGAAATTTGTAATTCCTCAGTGTTTTATTTGTCACTATCCCAACAATATTCTAATGTTAAACTTACGGGTGAAATAATTATTCGGGTTACAGTGGAGAGTTGTGAGATATTTTTTGATAGCCTTAATTTGTATCTAATGTATCTGATAACCCCGTAAACTCTTAAAATATTTGAATCTTTCTCTTATTGCTTGATTTTCATGCGTTGTGCCAAAAAAACCATAAAAACTTTATTTCACCATTTATTTCCTAAAATGTTGATCCAAGTATTCTGTGATAATTTACAGCGTACTAGAAATTATAGGGAGTCTATAGCAAACGTTCTGGAGCTTAAAATTTTCGCAAAAAATTAGTGATTTTAGCAAATTTGATTCTTCTGTAAACAATTTCTTTAAGGATATAAATCGTATATATCGTTTGATAAAGGTTTTCCTGAAACTATGAATACAAACGCCATGAAGTGGCACATTAACTGAACAAAAAGCAAAGCAAAATATGTTAACTAACTGAAACATACAATTTGGAAAACGGATCCTCAGTGCACAAGAGTAGCTCCGCTTGATAGGTTGATTTTTTCCCCTCCTAACCCATACTGAAGTACAAAGCACTTATTGGATCTTAATTACATACAATGTATTCATACTTAAAAGTAAGAGAATCAGATAACTATACACTGAAAGCTCATTATAAACTTTAATCTAAAATACTAAGAAATGTAATAAGAAAGGCCAAGAACAGGTATACCGGTATATCAGAGAAAATAGAGAATTGAGGCAATAATATTAAAACTAGATGGAATATAATAAAAACTGAAACAGGAAAATTTGTAAATCACTTTAAAGCTGTAGTAGCCGTCACGGCTGGTACGCATACCGATGTCGAAATCAAGGCAGCAAAAGCGAGCTAGACAGGTTGCAAAAATTCCGAGGCAGTGCCCTGAAAGTAGAGTGCTGATAAGTAGGAGTTGGAGCAAGGACCGTCTCAAAGAAGTCACCTAGACGGCCTGGTAACAGATTTATGATTGG
>JARYHS010008074.1:325014633-325189698 GCA_031002005.1 Vandiemenella viatica | reverse complement strand
ATAATGAATTCCAGGCATTTTCGGTATGGTTGAGGTTAATTAACCCTTACCTATATTTAGACACCAAATGAAAAACATATGTACCAAATTTCATCAAATTTCCAGATTTACGTCAATTCACTTGCGCCCTACCCAGAAAGGGTTGCTTGGGATTGACTTACAAACTACTATATTTTAGTGTCCCAAATAGAAACATGTGAACCAAGTTTCATCAAATTCGCCCAAGCCATTTCGGAATTAAACAAAATGTCGATTCATGAGCACTCTACCCGAAAGGGCTAGATTAGATGCTGTCATAGGGAATGTCAGATGTTATTGTGGTCCACGCTGCATTTCAACGTAACCACAATATTTGTTAACGTGCTGGTCGAATATCCAAACATACATCTTATGCACATGGGTACATTCCACATACAGAGTGTCCAGAAATGAAAGGTAATCCTGCAACTCCAAATAGGTCACATCATGTCCTGCTAGATGACAAAGTTTTATTTTGATATAAGTCTCACAATTCTTGAGATATGATTTTTTTTTTAATTTTTTTCGGAACATGCCATTTCTACAAATTAATACTTTTGAAGACTTTTTTTAATTTAAATTTAATCATGAGTCAACTAAACAATGTTCTTTTTATGAGCATCATCATTTTTTACTACATGTTTTAAAATGCACAATGGTCTCTATAACTATCGATTTAAAACTGAGCTTTGCAATATTAGTCAGACTATAGAATTTGTAGTAGCCGTCACGGCTGGTACGCATACCGATGTCGAAATCAAGGCAGCAAAAGCGAGCTAGACAGGTTGCACAAATTCGAGGCAGTGCCCTGAAAGTAGAGTGCTGATAAGTAGGAGTTGGAGCAATGACCGTCTCAAAGAAGTCACCTAGACGGCCTGGTAACAGATTTATGATTGGTGGAAAATTGTCCCCACTGGATGGAGAGCTCGATGGTGGGGGTGGGGTTAAGACCTTAGGCTCTGGGACGGAGCTCGAGAGAAGACTGCTCGACGCCGACTCGCCCCGACAAGTCGTCTGCAGAGGGGTGCCGCTGATGGAGGTGTCGTCTTCGCTGGGCTAGAGGCAGACAGCACCCGGGATCGACGCCACTGCGGGACGCAGCCAGCACGTCGCCCCAGCCTGCCGTGATCGCCGGACAAGCTGCCAGAGTGACGACGGGACTCCAATAAAGTCAGGTGGGGCCGACTGTCTAATTCTCGGGGATGGTCATTGCTAATTTGGGAGATATTGTAGCCTTAGCTCGCTGTTGCTGGCCGAGACACGGCTGCATGGGGAAGCAATAATACCTCTGCATAATAATTGTCAGCGCCATTGAGGCTAATAACAAAGGCTAATAAATGTTCTGATATGTGCTATATTGTGACTACTTATTTTTAGAGCTCTCCTATGATGGTGAAAAATTGCTAACCCGAGTGGCAGATTAAACGAGGGTCTACTGGGGTTATTCCTGCAACCCTTGCCCACATTCTCTCTCTCCTTTTAGTGGTGACTCGTAGGGCGGGTCACTACAAGAAGGGGTAAAAAATTGGTGTCAGCTGGGGGTGCCACTCAGCTAAAAGGAAGTATTAGCGAAAATATATCCTGCATAATATGTTTGGATTGGGTTCATAAGCAATTAATAGGGGAAAAGTTCTGTAAGTAGTCTAGCACAGAAATCAGTAAGACCACCCGAGTAATCCAATAAATACAGTGTCTACAGGAGACGAGTATCGGAGGAAAGCAGTATCCAGTATCCAGTGAGGCAGCGAAGGAAGCGAGGTCGGCAGTCATCGTGAAGCAGTAAGCAGCAGACGAAGCAACAAAGGAGGTCGTCGGCCGCCGGTACACAACAGGCGACGCAACCGCAGCCAAACACCCAGTCAGCAACAACTGTGAGTAAGCGCAAAAGCAGAAAACATGCCTACCACAAGGGGACAAGCGGAGCTTGCCGAAGTAGATGAGCGAGGAAAAATCGATCAATTACAAGTAAATGAACGGGGAAAAATTGATCCATTACAAGTAAATGAGCGGGGGAAAAATGAGCCATCTGATGGAGATGAGGGGGGTAGATCATACGTAAGCTTAGCTGAGGCGCTTAAGTTAATACCTCATTCGTTTAATGGAGATAAAGATACCTTGGCGGAGTTCCTTGACAATTGTGACACAGCGTTTCAATTGGTGAAAAAAGATGATCATAATATCTTACTTAAATTTGTAAAGACACGAATCACAGCTGTAGCACGCCAGAAGTTAATTGTACGAGAGAACACAAATACGTGGGAAGATGTAAGAGCCATACTGATTGAAAATTATAGACCCAAAAGGACTTTAGATTATTATGCTATAAAAATGTTTGCAAGTAGTCAGCAAAAAGGCGAGTCAATTGCGGACTGGGCGAGTCGGGTAGATTCTATGATTCATGAGTTTAAAGAAGCTACAAGCGAATCAATGGTAGGGGGCGAGTTGAACGGTGCTATTAAATTAATCTATTCTTTGGGAAGGGGGGTGTTCGTTCAAGGCTTACTGGATGAACGAATTATTACAGTATTAAGATCAAAAGGTGAAGGATTGCAGCTACCTGCGGCGGTGGAGATGGCAAGGGGCGAAGAGGCAGCCATATTATCTGCTAAAGAAAGGATGGTTTATAGGGGGGCAAATAGAAAAACTGAATCTGAACCAGTGAAAATAAAAAATTGTGGATATTGCGGCCGAGAGGGACATGCGGCGGAGGAATGTAGACAGAAGCAGAAGTGCCAACTGTGCATGGCCGTTGGACACAGCGCGAGGCAATGTAGGGGGGCCCCGAAAGTGCGGGGAGTTACCGCAGTGATACAAGAGAATGAAGTGCAAGGAAATCGAGGACGCGGACGGGATTTTGCGGGAAGAATCAAGAAAGTGGCATGAAGGGCAAGGTACATCTAACGGGAAGTCTATGAAAGGTCATAGAGGAGGGAAAAGAAATACACAGGATTCGGAGCCATGTACGAGATGCAGTTTGGAAAGCCATCCTGGCGCCTGCAAATATTTCAGGGCAGTGGAGTGCTGGATCTGTAGACGTTGGGGTCATGGAGCATATGATTGCAATTTACGCACGAATGGAGAGAAGACAAATTCATGGCAGAATTCGGAAAACTAAGTCAGAGTGTGACGAAGCAATCCTGTCATACTCAGGAAGAGAACTTGTACAGAATGGATTGCAATAATCGTAATGAATTTGTGGAATTGGAGTGTGAGCAGAGCAAAAATGTGACAGTACGGTTTTTGATTGATAGTGGGGCCCAGGTCTCGCTTTTTCAGCGAAAATGTTTGAAGAACTTGCAGAGTATTGATGGGAGAAGGAGGATAATGATTAAAGGCATAGCCGAGGGGGCTGTGTATACGGAAGGAACGGTTCAGCTCTCCTTAAGGAAGGGAGCGGCACTGGAAGTAGCACACACACTGCATGTGGTATCTGAGAGAATAAATCTACCATATGACGGAGTTCTTGGAAGGGATTTCCTAAAGAAATGGAGAGCTATTGTGGACTTTGGCGAAGAGACACTTGTAATCGGAGGTGTAAGCATTCGAATGAATAATGAAGCGGAAAGAGACTTACCAAGCAGGTTGCGGGAACAGCCTGAGCAGAAGAAGCTGAGTAAGGGAGTAGCGAGGTGTGCGCAAGGGCAGGATGCAATGCAAGCACTCGTACCGAAGAACCAGGAAAAATAGTGGTGCGGAGGATTCTGGTAGGGCCCAGAGAAGAGAAGATTGTGAAAATAGGAATAGAGAATGGGGGAGAGAGAAGTGGCACAATGGTTGTGCCTAAACAAGAATTACGGAAGGGAGTGTTGGTACCAGAAGCTTTAGTAACAGTGGAAGAAGGGGCGTGCATTATTACAGTGCTGAACACGACGGAAGAAGAAGTTGTGATAGAAAATCCTAGCGTACGAACGGAGGAATACGAAGATCGGGCAGCGAAGAGGATAAGAATGGTAGCCCCATGCAGCAGCAATACGACACTAGAGAGGAGTCGGCGAGTTACGGAAGGGCTGCGGACCGACCATTTAAATGAAGAGGAGAGGCAGGCGCTAAGAGAGTTGTGCGCAGCTTACAGTGATGTATTCCACTTACCAGGAGAACCTTTAAAATTCACGGAGACGGTGCAGCACGAAATTAGGTTGAAACCGGAAGCTATGGGGAAGGTCATCAACTTGAGGCAATATAGAATCCCCGAAAGTCAGAAAGAAACTTTAAGAAAAGAAATTGAGAAATTGGTGCAGGAAGACATTATTGCACCCAGTGTTAGTGGCTGGAATGCACCGCTTCTGATGATACCTAAGAAACGGGATGCAGATGGGCAGCAAAAGTGGCGTATTGTTATTGATTATCGGAAGCTGAATGAAGCTACTATTAACAGTGTTTTCCCGCTACCCCTAATCTCGGAGATTTTGGATCAGTTGGGGAAATCCAGATATTTTTCCACGCTGGATCTGTCGAAAGGGTATCACCAAATTCCTATAAGGCCCTGTGACCGGGAAAAGACTGCATTTAGCACCCCGAACGGGCACTGGGAATTTAAGCGTTTAGCTATGGGGTTAACCGACGCCCCCGCGAGCTTTCAACGCTTGATGTCGATTGTGTTAATGGGAATGGAAGGCAGTAAAGCCCTAGCGTATCTCGATGACATCGTCGTATTCAGTATTACATTGGAAGACCACATGAAGAGACTGGCGGACGTATTTCAGAGGTTGAGAACCCACAATCTACAACTGCAGCTGGCAAAATGTAACTTCCTACGCAAGGAGGTAGTGTACTTAGGCCATGTTATAAAGGAGCAAGGCGTGAGCCCAGACCCGGAGAAAGTAAGGGCGGTACAGGAATTCCCGACACCACTGACGGTAAAACAGCTGAGAAGCTTTTTGGGACTAGCAAACTATTACAGACGGTTCATTAAAAATTTTAGCCAAATCGCGAAACCGCTGAACGACCTGCTTAAGAAGGGGAAGGCTTTTCAATGGGGAATCCCGGAAGAGGAAGCATTCCAAACCTTAAAGAAACTGTTGGTCAGTCCACCGGTCCTCCAGTTTCCTGACTTCTCAAAAGATTTCGTGATATCAACAGATGCAAGCCAATACGCGATCGGAGCTATTCTAGGACAGGGGAAGCCAGGAGAAGACGCGCCAATCGCATTTGCTTCCCGGACGTTAAATAAAGCCGAACAAGCGTACCCGGTAATTGAACGGGAACTTTTGGCTATTGTGTGGGCTGTTAAGCAATTCCGGGCATATGTGCTGGGACGGCCATTCATCATATATACGGACCACAAACCGTTAAGATGGCTGTTTTCCGTGAAGGATCCGTCATCTAGATTGATGAAATTTCGGCTGAAGCTAGAGGAATATCAGTACTCGATACAGTACAGATCTGGGCGACAAAATATGGCGGCAGATGCGCTGTCACGGATCAGGCACGTGACAGAAACACCGGTGATAGACGCTAGCGGCGAGGAATCACGAGAGGTGCAACCACAGAGTGAACCGGGCCCATCGCGGGAAGTGGAGCAGCCGACTGAGGCGGGCTGCATCGCGAGCGGAGGCAAGGCGCGGAGGCGAGTACAGGCTACATAGAAACGCCGGCGTTGACGACTGAGGAGAAGCAGGCTATTCTGCACGAGGCTCATGATTCTTTGATTGGAGGCCATTGTGGTATGACGAGAACGTATCACAGGCTGAAGAAGCGGATAACCTGGCCGGGAATGAAGAGGGACATTAGGCAGTACATAAAGAAATGCCCGAAATGTCAGATAATAAACTGACACGACCCAAGACGCAGATGCCACTAGAAATTACAAAGGCACCAGGACAGATCTTTGAGCGTTGTGACATTGACATAATGGGCCCATATCCTGTCAGTTTGAGCGGCAAGCGTTACATCTTGACCTTTCAAGATGCGCTCACCAAATATTTAGTAGCAGTCCCCATTGAAAAACAAGATGCAAATACAGTAAGCCAGGCTCTGGTTGAAGAAATAATCTTGCGGTACGGGGTCCCTAATTCTGTGATCTCGGATAATGGTACGTGCTTCACGAGCGAGGTGCTGAAACGGACCTGCCAGCTACTAAATGTCAAGAGGGTGTTTACGAGCCCGTATCATCCCGCCTCTAACGGGGCTTTAGAAAAAACCCACAGAACCATAGGGGAATACCTAAGGCACTTTGTTAGCAAGGCGGAGAATAATTGGGATGAATTGCTCAAATTCGCTGTATTTTGTTTCAATACGACGCCACATACCACTACAAGGTTTGAACCACATGAATTATTCTATGGGAGACCAGCAAATATACCGGGGCTGCTACAGAAGAAGCCAACCTCCCCATGTTATAACTATGAGAATTACGCAGCTAGCCTGAAACATCGTATGCAATTTTTGCACGAGGAGGCGCGCAAGTTTATGCAGAGCCGAAAAGAAAAAAATAAAGAAAATTATGATAGGAAGGAGAACCCTGTAGAATTTAAGCCGGGAGACAGGGTGTTATTAACTGACCCCGCGTTGCGGCGGGGAAGGTCTAAGAAATTCCATCCGCCTTTTAGAGGTCCTTTCAGGGTTGTTCGAGTGAATCCCCCGAACGTCACTTTGCGGCTCAAAACAACAAGCACCTAACTGTTCATGCAAATCGTTTAAAGATTTTCTATTAGAGAAAAAAATGGGGAATAAGTAGATAAATACGGGAGTAGGGGGGGAATAGCTATAAGTAACTAGTTGTAAAGTGTTAAAGAGGAGTAAATTATACATGCAAACATAGGCGGGTAATAGTCTCCCACTGACAGAAATCCCCTTGTGCACTTGCAGATGGCGCTACGGGTCTGCATGGGAGTACTCCTCGTAGGGATCGTCAGTAGTCAAGACCACACAATCCGGAACTTCCAGGACACGCCAGGAATTTATTACGATGGTAAGGCTAAGACGCAGGTATTCAGCACCACCTGGCGATTAGTCAGCTATGTCAGTCTGGACGGCCTTCAGCAGCGAGTCGAACAAATTAATGACTGTGCAGTAAAAACCCTTGCTTACTGTGAAACAGAAATGAAACGCTACCAACGAGACGCTAGGGATTGCAACCCCTTGCGCCAAGAGATCGGCTGGCAGAGAGAGAAAATACAGAGGGAACAGGAATTATTGGGGCAAATCACGCGGCACGAGCCCCGATCTAAACGGGCAGTCCTCGGGGTCATTGGAGAAATTTCGTCCATTTTATTCGGGACCATAACGCAAAAAGATACATTAGAATTAAGGACTCATATCGAAAAACTAGAAAACGAACAGGGACGGCTCTTGCGACTAAACCAAGAACAGTTGACCATTGTAAAAACTACCCTTTCCTCATTAAACGGCACGCTAAGGCAGGTGGAACGAAATGAAAAGACGTTCACAGAAGGTATGCGAAGATTAAGCTCGTATTTGGAGGAGTATGCAAACAGCACCAATATTATGCTGAAAGAGCTGGCGCTCCGAGTCGCATTAAACGAATTTCTCCTCCACCTTACTACCTTGTATCAAGATATAGCGCAGCATTATGGAGTGCTCGTCACAGCCATCTTGCAGGCTCGAAAGGGGTTAATAGAACCGCACCTTATCCATCCCAGTCAAATTCTACAGTACCTGGAGCTAATTCGCGATGACATAGGAGATAAGAGGTTCCCTATTCCGTTAAATGAAGAAGCAGAGTATCAGTTATTGAGGGTTATCGACATTGAGGCTTTCATCGCGGGACCCATGCTATGTTATGTTTTAAAAATTCCATTAGTCGAGAACCAGTACTTTCAACTGTACCAGGTACTTCCGCTGCCTATTGAGATTGACAAGGATAGTCATCTGTATCAATATATCCAACCCAGCCGCGAGTACCTTATTGTGGATAGCACAAAACGACAATACGCTCAGGTTAGCCGAGAACAGCTTGATTGTAAAACTATAACTCCAACCCGCCAGATATGCAGACAGACTTTTGTGCTGATGTCTGTTCATTTGCATGGCGCCTGTGAAACGCACTTGTTACAACCGGTTAAGGAACTCCCGCGGGATTGTGACCAAAGAGTAATAAGGTTAAATACGACCATCTGGTCTCAGCTAAGCGGACGGGAATGGTTGTTCGTTATCCCGTCTCCTGAGGTGCTCACTATCCTCTGCGGGCAAGAACCAGCAAGAGATATAGTGCTCTCTGGAACAGGCAAGCTCACGCTGGAACGAAATTGTAAAGGCTATGGCGCACAAGTGTTCCTACAAGCGGAACGAGAAATTGAAACCGGGGTGTATGCTCAGGATGTGCTCCCAAGGCTTAACGGAACACTTAACCTCGGAATCAACGAGGATTATGAGTTCAATGCAACGCAGTTCGCTGTTGAACTTCCAGCAGAAACAAAATTGCGACACCTAGAAGACTTGAAAGGATGAAGAATGCACGGCAGTTGATGACCCATCAGAAAACTGGGGGAGAAGACACTCGCCATGTGACCTTCACAGTAGTGGGAGTCCTAAGTATGACCTTGTGTTGTCTGTACATTTTTCATAAAAGTTACAGAATGGTACGCCGCTGGAGAAATCGTGCCGACACCGGATCCAAGCGGAACGATAAGATCACCGCCTGCGAGGGGCGTCGAAGCCCTGACCCCGAAGTACAAGAGGAAACGCCACCGCGAGCCGCGCGGGTCGTCGCGAAAGCCGAGGCAACAGCAGCAGCAACCTGCAGCTCGCCGGATCGACGATGAACAGGACACGAGCGACTCTCCCCTCTAGCATAACACTTCAAGGGACAGTAGGATCTTACCTGTACAAGTGTTACATATCCACAAACGTTCACCACAACACAGATATGTTCTCACTAAGACACCTCAGGGTACACTGAATGTTGTTTAAAGGTCAGGTGCACGTGCTGCGGCCAGACGCTGACGCCGGTGGAATCTGCTGGCACAGGGCTGGCGTAGCGCGCAGTAAGCAAGGCCGTGGCGAGGCCACACACATGCTACGCTGCTACACGCGGTCACGAGAAACTCCTGATGACAACCGCCTACACTAGATTAAGAAGTTTCTAATTGTACCTCAAAGAGAAAAAAAAAGGGGGGGGCAACCTCACATTTAGACTTAAGCATATTGTATGTACATATTCTTTGTAAAGTAGACTTAAGAAATCAGTCTGAGGGGACTTCAGACTTGGGGGGCGGGGGAGATGTAGTAGCCGTCACGGCTGGTACGCATACCGATGTCGAAATCAAGGCAGCAAAAGCGAGCTAGACAGGTTGCACAAATTCCGAGGCAGTGCCCTGAAAGTAGAGTGCTGATAAGTAGGAGTTGGAGCAATGACCGTCTCAAAGAAGTCACCTAGACGGCCTGGTAACAGATTTATGATTGGTGGAAAATTGTCCCCACTGGATGGAGAGCTCGATGGTGGGGGTGGGGTTAAGACCTTAGGCTCTGGGACGGAGCTCGAGAGAGGACTGCTCGACGCCGACTCGCCCCGACAAGTCGTCTGCAGAGGGGTGCCGCTGATGGAGGTGTCGTCTTCGCTGGGCTAGAGGCAGACAGCACCCGGGATCGACGCCACTGCGGGACGCAGCCAGCACGTCGCCCCAGCCTGCCGTGATCGCCGGACACGCTGCCAGAGTGACGACGGGACTCCAATAAAGTCAGGTGGGGCCGACTGTCTAATTCTCGGGGATGGTCATTGCTAATTTGGGAGATATTGTAGCCTTAGCTCGCTGTTGCTGGCCGAGACACGGCTGCATGGGGAAGCAATAATACCTCTGCATAATAATTGTCAGCGCCATTGAGGCTAATAACAAAGGCTAATAAATGTTCTGATATGTGCTATATTGTGACTACTTATTTTTAGAGCTCTCCTATGATGGTGAAAAATTGCTAACCCGAGTGGCAGATTAAACGAGGGTCTACTGGGGTTATTCCTGCAACCCTTGCCCACATTCTCTCTCTCCTTTTAGTGGTGACTCGTAGGGCGGGTCACTACAAAGCAGTGTTTCCCAACGTGGGGCCCACGCCCCACAGGGGGGATATTTGGTTTTTTTAGGGGGACAATTTAGAAATTGACTTGATACGACTTTACCGCTTTCTCTTCGGGTTATTTAAATGCAATGCTAGATATAGGTACTAAATGTAGCAAAAAAGCAAATTCTTAAAAGTATCACACTAAAGTGCCATAATAAATCTTTATTAAAAATCTTTTGAATTTGAATTTTAGTATTTCGTTATGTTTTTTAATTTTATTAAAAATTATGTATGGGGGCAAAAAAAAAAAAAAAAAAAAAAAAAAAAAAATGTTAAAAGTGGGACATGACCCAAAAAAGGTTGGGAAACACTGCTTTAAAGGCATAAAAATAGAACAACATGGATCTGCGCATAGTGAAGTAGGGAAAGTATGTGAAATATTTAACACACATTTTACTAAAGTTGTAGAGAAATTAGGCATAGAAAAGCAGTCCCCAAATAGTGCCCTTAGGCTTCTTCATACTGCTTACCCAAATAGATTTGTGGAGATGCAATTTCCACCAGTAACAGTCTCAGAAATAAACAATTAAAAACTGAAAAATTCTTCCAGCTGTGACAATATTTCAAGCAAATTACTGAAAAGATGTTCAGATTGTATCATCATTTGTAATGAATCCTTAATGCAAGGTGTGTTTCCAAATAGACTAAAATATGCAGTTGTAAAACCGTTGTTTAAAAAAGGAGGAGCAACATGCATAGATAACTATCGTCCCATTTCATTACTTTCCGGATTCTCAAATTTTTTTGAAAAAGTCATATATCCTCACTAATTCATAAATTGGGTTCCAAAAAGGATCATCCATACAAATGGCTATATATTCATTTTTAAATAACATATTTGAGGAACTGAATAATAAAATGAGCACTGTAGGAATATTTTGTGATCTAGCAAAAACATTTGATTCTGTAAATCATGAATTACTTTAGAAAAAATGGAATACTGTTGTATTTATGGAATCGCAGGTAAATGGTTTAAACCATATATGGAAAGTCGAATCCAAAATGTTTCCATTTTTGCATTTTTGATCATAAAATAAGTAAAGTTGCTACAACAGACTCGGAGAAAATAAATCGTGAAATTCCACAAGCTCTGTCCTAGGATCCCTCCTCCTTTTGTTATACATCAGTGAGACCAGTGGCGGATCCAGGGGGGGGGGCTAGGGGGCTGAAGACCCCCCCCAAAAGCACCAAGGTCACCCCCGACGACATCGATTTTGGGGACAATTTTTTTTTGCTGTACTGTTTTTATAAGGGCGGCATTCTGGAAAAATGTGAGATTTCTCTCCTCGCTCGAGTCAAGCCCCCCCCCCCCAAACCAAATCCTAGCCCCCCCAAACCAAAATCCTGGATCCGCCACTGTCAGTGACCTTCATAGAAACTTATCTGACAAAGTTAAGAGTATTTCATTTGCAGATGACACTAACCTGACTGTGAGAAAAACACCAAACAGGAATCTAGAATTTAATGTAAATAAAATACTTAGTGAAGTAGCATATTGGCTTAAGGCAAATTCATTAAAATTAAATTTTGAAAAAAAAACAAAACATTATATTAGCATTCGGTGTAATAATAGTCAACCAGTTGCTTAAAATTTTAATTTATTGATCTTGACTGCAGCTTTGAGAAACATAAGCTTGTCTTCTTCAGAAGTACCTTTCTGGGTTCTGAAGAAGACAAGCGTATGTTTGTCGAACCCATAAATGTACTTCTGAAGAAGACAAGCTTATGTTTGTCGAAACAGCAGTCAAGATCAATAAAATAAAATTTTAAGCAACTGGTTGGATATTATTATACCGAATACGAGTTATACCGTTACTGTAACGCAGCTATGTTCAAGATTCTAACATAATATTAGGTTTAAAACAAAAAATTATGTACAGCCGGATTTATAAGTAAGCTATAAAAATAACAAAATCTTAGGAACAAAGAGTATAAAATTCCTTGGTATTAAAATAAATGAGAATCTCAGTTGGTACAAACCATGGAGGAAGGAATATATGGAGACGACGCAAGGGACCTTACGCACGTACTGGAGTGAAACCGGGTAGAGAGAAGTGGGGTGGGGAGTTCGCCATATTGCTTGGTCGTAGAAGCACGGGGAATAGGCACAAAAACCTCAAGAGAATCATAAGACAAACGTGGCACCGCAATTTGACGATGGCTTATGATGTAACTCAACGAGACAGATCAAAAATGAAGAATATTTTTTTTATATAGTGCTTAGTTCTCGAGATATACTGTCTCAAAAGTGAGATTGTTAGGTTATGAGGGGATTCAACGATAACAGTGGCGCCGCAACTTGATGACGAATTCTTATGTAACTCGATGATACAAACTGAAAGTAAAGAATGAAATGTTTTGATATCTCGCTTAGTTCTCGAGATATTGTATCTTAAAATTGACGTGGTTAGGTTGAAATGCGGCCTGGACCAGCAGAAAACTTTCGCCATATCCAAATCTGATGATGAATTCGTACGCAACTTAACGAGACAAATAGAAAATAAAGAATAAATTATTTTGATGTTTCGCTTACTCGAGATATTATACCTCAAATGTGACCTGGTCCAGAAAAAAAATTCACCGAAACCACCGTATCTACACTGTGGAAATGCAATATAGGAGTTTTATTTTCTTCCTAGTGATTGTTGTTAGGTTGAAATACGGCCTGAAACAAAAAAAAGTCGCCAAAATTACAAGGAACTATACCTATAACTGATTTTTAAGATGTTGATACTTGGCTGTCCGGGTGGCACCGCGTCATGTTCATTGTAGCCGACGTTTCGACCCTCATTCTGGGGTCTTCTTCCAGGGCAGAACTGCGTCCTCGATCCTGACCTGACCGTCATCTGGCTTGGCCTGAGCCAATGTATGGTGTAAAGTTCCAAGACGTTGATGTCATCTGACTTATTTCTATCTAGGGTTTTGCGAGTTGGCTGTCTTAGTCTAGTCATGTCTTAGCTACTATCGTCTGTGTGTGGTTTTTATTTTTTATTTTTATTATCTGTAGTTTCTTGTCATCGTTAGTTTTGGTATGTTGTAGTTATCGTCATATTTTTTGTCCTAGGTTATTTATTAACTGGTGGGACGAAGCTTGAGTTTGGTTATAAAATTTTGCGGACTTGTCTTTAATATAGTCTTTCATTTTTGTTATTCCTAAGTAATGATGTATTTGTCCGTTTGTCATGTACCGGGGGGCGTCTGTTGTGACCCTAAGATATTTATTTTGAATAGTTTGAATTTTCTTAAGTTGCCAGTCTGTTGCCATGCTGTATACTTCCGATCCATATAATAGCGCTGGTCGGTTTACTGATTTATAGATTTGCACTTTGGTTTTATTTTGTAGACGGTCTCCTTTGAGGAGGGTGTATAGTTTGGTGAGCCTAGCTGTGGCGGTATTGCATAGGTTTTGGATGTGCTTGCTCCAAGTCAGCTTTTTGTCCATTTTTATGCCTAAATATGTGACTGCGTCTCGCCACGGGAGGTCTTTGCCACCGTTTAACACATGTCGGTCGGGAACAGATCTTTTTGTAGTGAACAAGATCACTTGGGATTTGTCAGCATTGATTTTTATTTTCCATTTATTACACTAGAGTGTTATGAGCTCTAGGTGTACCGTGAGTTTCCGTGCGATGAATTTTTGGCTACGGCAGGACCGGTAAACCGTCGTGTCATCGGCATAAAGTCCTACTTCTCCGCCTGGTTGGTGGGGAATGTCATTTATGTAGGTGGTGTATAATATTGAAGCTATGACCGAACCTTGGGGTACGCCTGCTTCAATTGATTTGAACTGGCTTGCAGCTCCTTCCACCACGACATAGAACTTCCTGCCCCGGAGGTAACTGTTGATCATTTTTAGTAGATGACCAGGACAGCCATATGCATGTAGTTTAAATATGAGCCCGTCATGCCAAACCCTGTCAAAAGCTTTTTCAATATCTAGCATCACAGCGCCTGTATGGTGCCTGATATAGCGCGCCCTACAGATCTTTTCAACCAACCGGACAGCTTGGTGGCTGGTACTGCGCTGCACACGGAAGCCAAACTGTTCAGGAATGATGATACTATTGTTTTTAAGGAATTTTTGGAGAGAACTGTTTATGAGGATCTCAAGGATTTTACGAAGGATGTTTAGTAGTGATATAGGTCGGTGGTTTTGAGGAAAGAGTTGGTTTTTGTTGGGAAGGAAGAGTGATGATCTTAGCGATTCTCCAGGTGGCTGGGAAGTATGAAAGCTTGTGGCAGGAGTTGTAGATGTGGGTAAGCAGGTCTATAGCGGATTGTGATAGGTTTTTAAGATGAGTGGCTCTGATGCCGTCAGGACCGGAGGATTTTTTGTTACCAAGTGCCCGAATGATTGAGGTCACTGTGGACGGCTCCACAGGACGGAAAGAGTTGCGTGATCTTTGCCTCAGAAAGCGTGGTACTTCTCTAATCTTTCCTCTTGGATATCGCTATCCTCGTCATCGATGACATGTTCTTAGAACTGGAGTTCCAAAGTGTCGGTCATGGCCTCCGCCTTCTCCCGCGCTGTTTATACAATGCCATTTGGCCCGTGGAGAGGCTTTGACGGCTGGGGCTGTTCTTTTCGTGATTTAATTAGTCTCCAGAATAGGTCCGGGTTTTGTTCTGCCCGTTGGAGAGTGTAGTTCCAGCACCCGGAACGGTGTTTCTGTAAGTGACATCTAACTTTGTGAGCGAGTCTGTTTGTAATCCTTCGGTCTTGTGGGTCCAGGTACTTTTGCCATCGTTTGCGATGGTGATTTTTCAGTTTAATTAGGTCCGAAATGTGTGGTGGACGGTCGTATTTTCCTGGGTCATTAGTGATCTTTATGGTAGCTTTTTTCGCACATTCCGTGGTTACAGCGACAAAGTAATCTATCTGTGCGTCAATTTGTTGTCTAGTGTCCAAGATTGGTTGTTCTGTTATATGGCTGTTTACTATAGTGGCAGTCACGAAATTAGTCCTGTGAAGGTCACGGAGTATCCGAACAGTGTTGCAAATCAGCAAAAAAATCAATGCGAAAAAATTTCTAAAACATAATACTTAACATGAGGGACACGGTGATGTTCTTTATAATTCCAAATATTTGTGTGACTGTTTTAAAAAAAATAGTAATGTGTTTCCATGAAAATTAGAAATCAAAATACTTTTTCACTTCAACCGACAGAAAAAGCAATAAAAATAATAAGTAATAACTCAAAAAAATTATGCATCTTCCTGAAAGTTAACAGACTCATACCGAATACATTCTATTCATTAAATAGGGAAGCATGTGAATAAATAAAATGTTACACGAAGCGCTTAGTTGTTTCGGCTGTGTAATGTAAAATGTTGTCGCTGACTAACTTACGTTTTATTTGTTTACGTAAAAACTTCCAGCGAGAAAGTTTCTAAGAAAATACTGAAATTAATTCTGGTAGCAGGCAAAGCCTCTTCAGACAACCCCTTTTGGATTGTTTCACAGTTTATATTTGCGCGAATGATTGCGCGCAGTGCCGGCGGGTCGGTCGGTTCGTTTACGACTGAGAAACATATTTCCTGTCCTCCACAGAAAAGATATTTTCAGCTTCTGTAAGAATTATTATTGTCATTGTACACAATGGCCCATACATGACAAATTTCGCGAGAAACCTTCAAAAGCAAAGACAAAACGAAAATTAATTTATAAAATGTAAGGGATCGATTATATATAGAAATGACTGCCACAAATACCTCCATGTCAGTGTTTGTAATTTAGCGAAGTATTTTTTATTTTTTTATTTTTGCGTATTAGTTATTGGTAATATTCCTTAAAAATACTTTAAAATATCTGCTACAATGATTTTAATTAGGTTTCCAATGCCCAGGCGGCCTGCAGGTTCGCGAATATTACTTCTGTCTGTTAATACACTAATTGCATGATTATGTTCCTGAACATCACCACCATTAACATTACTCGAATAGGCCTTAAACTAAGGAAATAAAGCGACCGCGTGTAAAGATACGCATGGACGACCGGCAAAAGCTAATGTGGCAATGTCGCCGGCCCAACCAAGGGACAGAGGGTTGGTGCGGGCAGGGGAGGCAGTGGAGACTACGTGACCTTGGCAGGCCTAATTTCATGACGCCGACTATAGTTCTTTATATTTTTGCCAGTTGGTGTTTAGAGAGAATTTTTTACTCTCTGATTGGCGTACGGCTGTATCAATACATAATACCACAGGGTTGTGGTCAGAATCGAGGTCGTTGTGTACAGTGGACGCAACAGACCAGGGGATGTTCTTGAACAAAAATATATCCCAGATATCAGGCCTGAGTCTGGAGTCGCTGGGAAAGTGCGAGGGTTCGTCAGGCGTCACTACAGTCACCTGGGGGTTTTTACTGACAAAATCAAGGAGGGCACGGCCGCTGCTGTTTAGTGTTTAGAGCGTTGCACCCCCATACCGGAGATTTGGCGTTGAAGTCATCCCCCAGGATTATTCTGTCGGCTGTGGCCAGTGCTACCAGGTCGGCCTCCGGCATTTTACGGCCGGGAGGGTGGTACACTGTTATGAATCTAATTGCCTGCCCATTTAGTCCGACCTCAACAGCCGTATCTTCTACACGCTCGAGCGCAGGAGAATCAATTGATCTGTGTGCAAGGATGAGGATTGCTGTTCCTTCCTCAGGCTGATTTTGTCTGTCCGATCGGTACATAGCGTAGTTTCTGACTTGAAACCTCTGCCCCTCGCGCAGGTGTGTTTCGGTAAGTAACGCTATGTCTATCCCATGTTCGTCAAGGAATCTTTCCAAAGTATGCTTCTGCCCGAGAATGCCATCGGCATTCCACATCATAATGGTTAGTGATTTTAATTTATTTTGGGCCATTGATAATGTTCGTAAAAGGACTAAAAATTACCATTAGTTTGGCATTTGTAGTGGAGGCATTTTTGAAATCTTGAATGGTTGTAATAAATGTCTGAAGTAGGCCTTTGCAGAAATCTGATAGGGGCGAGCTGTGCGATAGGGTTGTTGATATTTTAAAAAAATATCAGATTTTCAATATATCGATATTTAAAAAAAATATTAATATCGGTCTCGATATATCGAAGAAAAAGTATCGATATATCGACCCTATTATTTTTTTTAAAATTTAATTTAATTGCAATGGACCACAGGCTCCGGTGGCAATATCCCTACAAACCCATCTTCCCCCTATCCTGCACCCAAATACATTTGCCCTCTACAAATTTTATCTTTAAATTTTTTCAAAGTTTTCGGTAAATTATTCATCATTTCTCTTGGTAACTCATTCCAATCCCTGACACCCTTACCTAAAAAAGAGAATCTTCCCACACCCTTGTGCCTGAAATCGAGTGCCAGCTTGTGGTCATGGTCATCTTTTCCCTTCCATGCACTACTTTTCATACCTATTGCAATATCTTTCCATGCCTCATCACCAGTATATACCCTGTACACTCCCATGACCCTCCTTATCCTCCTCCTGTCTTGCAATGAATCCCATTGCAGTTCCTTTATCATATCCGTCACTGATTGCATTCTGCGATAATTTCCAGAAACAAATCTAGCAGCCCTTTTTTGCACCCTCTCCAACTCCTGTATTTGATACGTAAAATGAGGGTCCCATACTACACTACCATATTCGAGCAAGGGTCTGACCAAAGTTTTGTAACCCAATTCCTTGACTTCTCTCGTACATCCCCTCATCACTCTCTCCAACAAGTGCAGAACTTTGAAACCTTTTCCTACCACCTGTCCTATGTGTCCTGCCCAGTTAAGTTTGTTATCAAAAGTAATTCCAAGATATTTGCATTTCAAGTCTTCAGCAAGCAATTCTTTCCCCACCTTATATTCATAATTAATCTTTTGTTTTTTATTTGTGTATCTAATAAGCTGACTCTTCTTTGCATTTATCTTCATTCCATGTTTACCAACCCAATTAGATATTATATAAAAACAATGCTACAAAAACAATTCATTTTAAAAAAGGGTGAAGTCTTGTGGCTATTTAATGATGAAGAGTTGTGAGATATTATTCTGAATCAAGTTTTACTACTTTACTAAAAGGAAAGGCATAATGTTTATGATTTACTCGAAGACTTGTGAATCCAGAAAGAGCATCGAGGTAATCTTGGCTTTTGTGAGTTTAAATGCTCAATAATGCAACATTGTAGAGGCATTTATTTAGGTTAATGTTCTATTATCATAGTTTGCATAGTGACCAAGTCACTTTTTTTACAATTATTGTTTTATGTGGAATTTAATTTCTTTTTGTAGGTTGATAGCTTATTCTGAGTCTTCTTACTTTTTTGGACAAAATGTTTGCACCTTAGCAAAGATTTTGTATCAGAATTTATCAATATTCCTGCTTACATCCAATACTTTCCTCGACAACGCACGCTCATGTAAAAAAACAACGGGCTCGAGACCGATTCGTTCTGTGCTAGCGACGCCGTGTCTGCATTATTACCATCGGTGTAGGACTACCAATAACTTTCAAATTAAATGTAGTAACAAAGTAAAATTAATTGTGGTTTTTATGCTCCTGATCTTTGTGCAAAACTGAAATTTAAGGCATATAGCCTCATCAAGAAGAAAGCAATTAACCTACAAATTTTCTCTAAGACGAGATTGGCATTGAAAAAACACAGGAACTTTTCTTATACTGGGTGGATGAAACCAAGTATGTGTACCAAATTACCATTTTCTAGGACAACTGGATGTTGTATAGAATTATGATGAGAGAATGCCATAATCATTTAAAAGAGTTTCAGATCCAAAAAAGTTCCAAACTAAGGTGGTGAATGAAGTAAAATTTTGCACCAAAACTCATATCAGAAACTACATTGGACATACTTGTCAAGAGCATGAACTCATGTTTTTCCCGATGTTTCTTCTACTATGAATGCAAAACTCCCTACATTAATTGAAAATTTCCCCTTCTTTGATATTACTTTGCAAATGGGTAACGCTTCACCATAATAAAAAATTTTAAAGCTGAGATTCTAGGTGGAATGCAGGATTTAGGGCAAGGGGTGGGGCAAACAGGGATACTTGCTCTGGGCGAAACTTGAGGGGCAGCAAAATCGTGTCCAACATTGCGTTTGGCAAACAGTTAAAGTGGCGACATCAATGCGTTTGGTCAACAATCAAGGAGGCGATTCTCGGGGTCTGGCTGGCAACAATGTTAGAAGAAGCGGCAATCTCAGTTTTTCCCCGGCTTGGAAAAATCCTAGAGCCGCTACTGTTAAGGCAGTTCCTTTGGCGTTAACAAATTGTTTTTTAAAGGCACCAATCTATAGTAATAAGTTTTTAGCATAGCGCTTTGTAAAGGCAATCCAAAAGTGGTAGATTCTTTTTTTCAATTTCTTATCTTAATAAATTCGTAAGTGATATAACAAAAGTGGCTGTGACATAATTTTGGAGCTCAATTCTTCTGTTGGTATGGAACAAGAAGCATATCCAATTCGCGCGAAATATTTAACTGTGGAGTGCCAGATACAGGCTTATAATTTCCGGGACATTTCTGAGTCTAAAAAGTATTTTAGCGGTATGTTTAAAGAGTGAACAAAAATGTAAATTATTAAAAAATTCTATTTTAGGTAAATATGCTATTAACGTATATATAGCACCTCTTTTAAGTTTATTAATTAAACTATGGTAGAAAGTCAACATCAGGAATTATGAATCAAAACCAAAAATACTAAACTTAAAACAAAAATTGACCACCTCGTTAGGAATTTTTTACTTTGGTACAAAATCGAAATCGGATATTATCAATCAAAATCTCAAAAATATTAAACAAAAACTGAACACTTCTGTTAGGCTCATTAATTAAAATTAGGCAGAAAATCAACATCAGGTTTTATCAACAAATAAAATAAAAATTAGCATCTATCTTTTGCTAAATCAAAATTAACATTTTAAAATATTTATTACTAGATTTTGCCATTTTCATAAATATTTCTCCTTCATTGCTTTGCAAAACTGATAAAATTTCTCAGCAAGTCTTCAAAATTGATTGAGATTGCAGTTCAGCCTTGATCGAATCCATGAACGTTCTGTTTCGCTCTTATTTCATAAATTATTCAACGGGCTAAAACTTGTCTCGTAAAAGTAATTGCTTGTTGGAATTGAAAAAACAAAACCAACAATTTTTTTTTAAATATTCAAAATCATTAAAAACACTTGTTCTAAAGAAATTGGCCCGGATTTTATCGTTTGTAAAGTCTTTTGGAAGGACCTGAAAAACACGTTTCAGTCATGTGAACTCTGTATAAAGGAAGTTAATGTTAACTGCATCTAGAATTTTCAGTCCCAGAAAATTCAAAGAGTATTTTCCTGTCAGTTTCAATTCCTCTGATTTAAGGGACATTGCATCCTCCCGCTACGAGCATGGGATACTTGGCTTGGCCTCATGGCGACCGTGGTGAACTGAGTTTGAGAAAAAAACTAGTATACGGAAATTCCAGGACAGTAACGCATATTTCCCGGACACGAGATCAGACACAAAATTCCGGGACATTCCCGGATTTTCCGGCTATCTGACAACCCTACCGATACCTGGTACATTACGATTAGTTTCTTAATGTTAATACTTTTGCATTGATTGAAGACAAATTTTAAAAAACTTTTCAAAATGTTCAGACAAGAATTCTATTGAATATTGAATGAGTTATTTTACCTTCGTTTTTTACTTCTCCACAGGCCCGCCGCTAGCTGTTTGAGCGCCCGCGTGCAATAGCGATTATGCCGCCCCCTGTCCAACTACAGCCAATGGTGGATCTAGGAAATTTCCGAACCGGGTCAAAAAACTGTGAGATTGCCGCCCCCATTGTTGCCATCCCGAGTGTCGCCGCCGACAGCCCGAAGCAGCTGTTGAGCAAAAAAAAGGTCGCCCGCTACATAATATGCTGCCTTGCACTCCCACTTACGTCGGCCCTGCTTCTCCATGTGCTCGTATCGTTCATTGTTTCTTAAAATTCTATCTATGAAAATGTATTGCATGTGCAACACAGGTAATCGTTTTCCCTCCAATAATAACTTGGAATATTCTACGAGGAAAATAACAACTTATTTTTAAAAAATACACCGATATCCAGATTTCAATATCGATATATCGTCCTAAAAATATCACTCATAAATATCGATATTTTTTTTAAAAAATATCGATATATTGATATTTTATCAACAGCCCTACTGTGCGAGGAGGAGTTATCTGTTGCTCCTTCTGCAAGTGGGTCAGAAGAATTATTGTTAGGACTGTTGTTAGAGGTGGTATTATTATTAATGGGGGGAGTATTGTCGGTGGCAGGATTACTGTTGTTGGGGTGACTGTTATTGGCGGGAAGACCATTGCTGGGGCTGGGTTCTGTGGGATATGCAGATGGTTGCTCATCTCTGGATGAAAGATTTCGCAGTGGTGGAAATTGATTAGTGTCAAGTTAGAAGGTTTTGGCTTGGATATCTGTGGCTGGTGTATCATCAGTAGCTTTCTCACCCTCCTTAAGTTTCTATTTTCTTTCTTCTCTAGCTTTCTTGATTTCAAGACCCTTTTTCAGGATTTCCTGATATGTCGGGCATTTCTTGTAGCTAGCCGGATGAGAACCGTTGCAATTTGCACACTTGGGAGGGTAATCCTGTTTTTTGGTGCAGGTTTTGGTAAGATGAACACCCCCGCATTTGACACAACGAGGTGCAATGTGGCATATTTCTGACCCGTGGCCAAAATTTTGACATGTATGGCTCTGAATGGGACCAGCGGGAGCCCTGTAATCCTCAATCCTCACCTTCAGGCGGAGAATGTGTTGGACATTGTAGATATCAGTTGTCTCAGGAGATCGGTAGAACTGCACTAAAAACAGCGGAAGTGGTTTCCTAACCCCTTCTGGGGTAACAGTGGTCATTTGATGTACATCATGTACAGGTAATTTTTTGGAAATTAGGTCATCATGAATATCCACACGGGAAATGTCGGTTGGCAGGTCCCTAATGACGACTTTGACAATCCTAAGTGGATCTTCGTCATATGTGTGATATTGATAATTTTGTATATTCATTGCCTGGAGGATGAATTTGAAGTCTTTTAAGTTGGCAGCCTGATAGTGGATGCTGTTTCCGCGGTAGGCGGTGTGGAGGTCACCTGTTAAACCTCTTTCTATCGCTTTAACAAAGGCCATGTACCCAGTTGTCTGGTAGCAAAAGATGAGGGGAACCCTTACGCGACGCGGCTGGGGTGGAGGTGGTAAAGTATCAGGGACGTTGTCCAGGACCGCGAATCGGTTGGAGGTGGAAATGTTCGGGATGGCAATGGTTTAATTAATAGTGATTTCTGCATCTGAGTCACTTTCAGTGTCTGGAAGAGCCAGGAACGACTCCTCCGGTACCGTGATCTCGTCTGACTGTCTGCGTGGTTTGGGCGTCTGAGTCTGCGTTGGTGATATTTGATTCGATTTTCTTATGGCTGCGGGACCCCATTGTGGTACCACAGCGGTCTGTTTTGTAAGAAGGGGGTCCTATCTTAGTCAGTCTGTCTGTCCAGGCATGTCACTTCAACCTTTCGTTTACACCTGATAGGTATCAGGGCTGAAAGTGACCCTATACAGCGCGCCTGGGGGTTCCGCTCAAAGAGCGGGCCGTGAGGCGGTAAAATCCTATAGCTAGCTGGAGAGTATGGCTTCAGTCTGTTCTAAAAGTCTGCCTATCGATCGGACGACAAAACTTTGCTTATGCGGCGACGTCCCAAGGCGAGCGACGAATCGGCGTAATCCAACACGCGAGCAAGCGAGAGCACCAGAGCGACGACAAGGCACCCCAGCTCAAAACAAAAACATGCGCGCAGCTCGAGAGCTGAAGCATGAAGGAGGGGGATGCGTCCTCGATCAGTGAGTGGTCTTGTTTTATAGGCGAGGCCAGCGCCCGTCTGGATGGTTCGATTTGCCCGGCCAATCAAAAGGTCCGAGCCGTCACGTGTTTAGTTGGCCTGGAAAAGGGGGGGGGGGGGCGCGGCGCGGTCTGGTGGGAGGTGACATGTGACATGCTCTGTTCGCAACAGCGAGCGCCAGGCGTCGTGTAATTTCAGCCCGTTGTCTTCGTTAATATTGTTTGGGCGCCATTTATCCTCGCGCACTATCAAGGTGGTATTTTCGAAGTCTATGGCGTGATTGGTTTCGGCTGCATGCCGTGCAATGGCGGATTTGTCATAGTTATTAGATTTATAATCGCGGATGTGCTCGCGCAGCCTCTCCCTTATAGTGCACCCCGTCTCTCCTATGTACATCCGACCACAGGTGCACGGAATCTCATAGACCCCGGCCACCTGTAGTGGAGGCAGCCTGTCCTTAACCTTGACGAGCCGGTTACTGACCTTCCTGTGTGCTTTGTAGACAGGTTTTATATCAACTTTTTTAAACAGCTTCCCGATTCTGTCAGTAACTCCACTTATGTATGGTAAAACCACAACTTGGCGTTCCTGAGAAGTGGCTTGATTAGACGTTGAATTGGCGTATTTATCTGTCGTGGCTGCATTCAATGCCTGTCTAATACAATGACTGTAGTAGCCGTTGGACTTGAATGTGTGTTTTATCGGACACGGGAATTTTGTAAACTACGTGAAACACGGGTCCGGAAACTTTGTCAACTAACGGTTTTACTTCGTTGCAGAGACGAAGATGTGGTCCCGACTTTCCTCAAGATCCGTCACCACCTCAACACAAGAGCCGCGCTTAGAATTCTGCGCAACACGGGTTTTGCGTTACTGAGAGAAAGGATACACCAGACTAGAAGCGAGCTGGCTCATATCCACCTAGAACTCGCTAGTCTTCTTTCCTATGCCGATTTGATGAAGCTCGACGCAGCCACAGCAAAATCCGCAGAGAATATCCATGACAAAGCAAGGACAAGCCATATACGCAAGTTCGGAAAACAACACCCGAACACAACAAAGATGGAGATGAAGAACACGGTTGTAAACATAACTGCCGAAGACCTAGATGCAGCCACCAACGCTGTGCTGGCTAAAGGACTAAACTTTGCTCCGGTACCTTCGAAACTGCCGACGTTGGACATCGTCGCAGGGTTAGAGAGTGCCGTAGGGAAGTTAAACACGGAACAGGCAGACGAAATTCGACGCGAGACAGCGCAAATCCTCAGTCGAGCGAAACTCCTTCGCAGCAATCTAGCATTGAACAGACTCCGCCACAGCGAGGACTGTGGAGGAAGCAGTAACAAAAATACGCACCAAGCTATCGGTACTTAACATCTCAGAAGAATGGGCGGTCTTCTATTCCTTCCTATCTTCCGCTAACCTCTTCATTTCAAAATCCCTGTTCAGGTATCTGCTTCATATATTCTAATCCTTGTCTACCTCTATATTTCTTTCGGTCGGCTGTTCCCTCCACTAATAAATTAACCAATCCTGCATGTATTAAAATCACCCACCATCCTGTCTCTTCTTTCTGGAAGGCTCTTCTACAAGTTTCTTTTCTCACTTCTAAAACACTTTCATCTTGTACTTTATCAGTCCATTTAATTTTTAGCATCATTTTATAGCACCACATTGCAAATGATTTATTTTCCTTTTTTCTGGTTTTCCTAGTCCATGCTTTTACAATACAATACATTACATCCATTTTCCATTGACCCCAATATAAGAGACTGGCTCTGTGGGATGTGGAAAGTTGTGAATTTACAGATAAACAATTGCATAATGAAGTATTGCATACACCAGAAGATGTACAGTCATAGCATACACTGTAAATTAAACAATTGTATAACAAAATAATATATATACCAGATGATGTACAGTCATAGCTTACATGGTATATTAATTATTTCAAATCCATTTACACAAACTACTCTTAGTTTATTTTGTAGATACCTTAGAAATAAATTCTTCGACAGAGTAGAAGGAGTAGTCTATTAAAAATTCTTTCAATTTTTTCCTGAATTTGTTCTTATCATCTGCTAGACATTTAATATCTGTTGGGAGCTTACTGAAGATATGTATCTCTGAATATCGGACCCCTTTTTGAACAGACGATAATGGCTAGTAATCCTTGTGCCATAATCGTGTATTTTACTATTTGTTTCAAACAAAGTATAATTTGTGAGTACAAAGGACATTAATGTGTATACACACTCAGCCACCAATGTTAAAATCCCTTACTTCTTGAACAGCTCTCTAAATGAAGTTCTGTTGCTAACCCCACACATAATTCTTATTACTCGCTTTTGGGCTCTGAACACTTTGCGCCAGAATACTATTCCATATGACTTTAAGGAGTGAAAATAAGCAAAATAAACTAGCTGCCTCATACAGAGATCACATATAGCTGAAATTATACGAACTGAAAATTTGGCTGCACCCAATCACTTTAGTAAGTCAGAAACATGTACCTTCCAATATAAATTATGATCAATATTGTGGGGGGGGGGGGGGTCTCTGTTTATATGCGTATGGTGCAGGGTTTGAGTCCCGCAGATGACGCCAGAGTTCCGCTTTGGATGGCTGAGCGGATATTGATTGATGACTGATTGACTCTCGGAGGTGTGATCACTAACCTGATCGATAGTAACGTCTTCTTGATGTTCTTCTTTTCTTGTCAGGACGACGGCCTTCTGCTGACACCACTCGATCGTTGATGACGCAGAATCGACAACTGCGGTGACAATAGCTGCCGAAACAACTAATGTATATTAAAAGATGTTAATTGTTTTATGTTGAAGGCTGCGTAGAGTTCTTTGGCTTGAGTATTGTTAGCCTGATACGGTTTAGTAAGGTTTATTACTGACGGAAACAGAGATTACAGATTAGTTCCAGTTTAATCGCCGTTCACATACACACGGACAGTTGCATAAATACAGGAACTTCACCTCTGCACCACGCAATATGTTAGCAGTACCCCCGCTAGGTTGAATTTAGACTCCTGTTGCCGAAATGGGGTACAAAGCGATTATGTTGGTAGTAAATCACGACACACTCGCTACATCGATGTGTTACGTTCACACTCCCGAGGCGCACTGCTTGCGTGTAGCTGCAGGCAACGCCCGTGCTTATCTCAGCACATACCGACTCGTCTTACAGCGCACGCTGTGCAGCTAGCCAGACGCGTATATTCACTTCACGTTTACACAATATTATGGGGATTTATTTGGTCCCCTTACAACTCCCCCGCCTTTGAAACACGTGTTGCTCCTGCAACACTATCATGTGAAATCTCTGGAATAGTTACTCGTATGCTGCTATCAGATTGCGTGACTGCATTTGCAGCAAAATAATTCTGAATCATCTTATTCATACAATGTCTACATAACCAAATACCCAAAAACAAGACAATTAAAATACAAAGAATATACGTAACACTGGCAGATACAACTGTTATCTTATGTTGATCTCTAGAACTCATTTGTGACTCCAAATGTGCAATAATGTTACTGAATTTAATAGTGTCATTAGATGCTTTAAGATACTTATCAATCTCTTCTTTAACCTCTTTACTATAGGTCAAATTCAATTCAACTAATTTGGGACTGTGATAAATTTCATGAGTTAAATTTGGTAAGTAATGCAATGGATAAGATAAATCATAAGACTTCTTAACTGACTTAATTGCTGGTGTTCTAAAATCATTTCCAATTATTTGACAACCTGTAGTGTTTACAAACATTCCTGAACCACTTACTGATAATTTAGTTGTCTGCTGAGATTGAATACAATTGACACTGACAGTACATGGTGTTAACAAGGTAAATATCCAATTATCATGAACTCTAGCAAAATATGATTTAGTGAGGGTCACTTCTCTTTGACATGACTCAACAAAATTTTCTGAAAAGAACATATCAGATTCACAACTACTTACACTTACATCATGCAAAGTCATCAATGGACATATTTCTACAATATGAGATTCACATTTCTGCATGTTATTCTGATTAAGTGTTATATATGATTTATGATCTTTGCTCAATAAAATTACAACTTTCATATCTTAAATCATAATCTATTACTAGTGACTAATAATTATCTGAAGCAATTACATCACTTTCCTTAGAAAATACTACACCATTACTAAGAGGCTTTACATGGACCAAATAAACAAAAGGAAACAAGATACCCAATAAAATCACTGAATAAAACATAATGAATACTCAACGTAACTTCTGCACTGCACTTCACTTGGACACACACACTCGTGCCACTCTGAGTCTCCTCTACTAGCGCTGACTGGGGCGTATCAAGTTGCTGCCCGCGCTCTGCACTACTCAGCTGCTCTGCTCGACTGCTCTGGTCGACTGCTCTCCACGAGGCTACAACATATTTTTCACCGTAGTAAACGTCTTTTATGCACACTTCCAAAAGGACAAGGCTTGGTGGTTGAAAATCACCATACGCACATATCTCTTTGCAACACGTTGCAAATATGAACATCATCAACTCAAGTATCTAACCATACAAAATTACACTTGATATTACAGCAGATGCAACACATGAAATACATATATTCTAATGACTACCGATTACTTCCTAGGTCTCAAACTGTACCTTCCTGCCGGCTTTTGAGAAGTATGAGATGGCTGAACTGGGCCTTTACTTCGCAACGAATACGGACTTGAACTTTGTGGATCTACTGTCTTTGGAATTTGCTTAGGTTGTCCCACATGTTGTGTTCCTGCTCTGTCTGTTGATGTATTTCCATCTGGGTTCACTATGTGTTTCCTATTCCAACTGTACACCCGAAGACGATTTTTATGGACTACAATATCCCTATCTGGTAGCTTGATTTTAACAGTAACTGGTGAAAGAATCTGTATTACCTCAAATGGACCTGACCAATTTGTTGCGAATTTACGTGTTTGACCCTTTCTCAAAAAATGGTGTGCTCAACATTACAAGATCTCCGACACTAATCTCTTGCGGTTTAGCTGTTTTATCATACTGTTTAGCTTGTGCCTGAAATGCTTTTTGATTGTTTCTACGAACTTCTGACCATATTTTCTTCAATTTGAATGCTAGACTACGTACTTCTGGATTATCAATATCTTTTGAAGTTTTGAATAGTTCAAAGGGTGACGTCATTTCTCGACCGTAGATAATTTCAAATGGGGTTCTCCTTGTGCTAACATGGACTCTAGTATTGTAAGCTGACACCACATATGGTAACAATAAATCCCAATCATTAAGTGACTTGTTTACATAGTTGCTCAACATTTTTCCAATAGTTCTGTGAATTCTTTAAGTTCTACCATTTCCTTGCGGGTGAAAACTTGTAGTACGCAATTTCTCAATACCCAATATCTTACAGACTTGTGTGAACAATACTGACATGAAATTTGACCCTTGATCCGTAATAATAGAATTCGGTACGCCAAATTTAAGTATCCATCCTAATACAAAAGCTGTTGCAACACTCTCTGCTGTTTGATCTTCCAAAGGCACCATTACTAAATATCTTGAAAAAGCATCTGTGATGGTAAGTACATAACTGTAACCTGCTTTAGTACGCTTAAATGGACCCATTACATCTAAACCAACTCTCTGAAATGGTTCTGCTGTTTCTGGTAACTGTTGTAACTTTTCTCTGGCTCTTCCTGGACCTAGTCTCTCATTGCACTGAATACAACTTTTTACATACTCTCTGACATCTCTTTTACGACCTGGCCACCAATATTGTTTAGCTATCCTCTGATTAGTCCATTTCCATCCACAATGACCTGACAAAATGGAATCATGATACAACTTCATTACTGGTTCACGTAAGACCTTAGGAACCACTACTCTCTCACCGCGCTTAGTTATGCGATGCAACACATTATCATGAAATACAAACCATTTATTTTTTCTCCACTTTCTGCATTCCTCGTCTTCTGCTTGCGCAATTGGCAATTCTACTAGTGAAGGGGGGTCTTGTGCGTCTACAATCCGAACTTTTCTACTCAAACCATCCGCATTACCATGCAATTTTCCGGGCTTGTGGACAACATCAAATTCGAACTCACTTAGCCTTAAAGTCCACCGCATTAATCTGCTCGACGGGTCTTTTAGTCCCAACACCCATTTCAACGCTGCGTGATCTGTGATTATAGTAAATTTTCTGCCATAAAGGTAACATCTGAAAAAGTTAATACTCCAAATAACTGACAAAAGTTCACGCTCTGTAATACTGTAATTTGTTTCTGCTTTATTTAATTGGCGAGAAGCATAGGCAATTGGCCTTTCTTTTCAATCTATGACCTGAGATAAAACTGAACCTATTGCTACATTACTTGTATCTGTGGAAGGAACAAAAGGTTTGGAAAAATCTGGGAAAGCCAAAATTGGATAGGTTGTGAGTGCTTCTTTCAAAGTATCCATAGATTGATCACAATCAACTGTCCATTCGAATTTACACCTTTTATCAATAAGTTGGTTAACGGTTTAGCCTTAAGGGCATAATTTTGTACAAATTTTCTGTAATAATTAGCAAGACCAAGAAATTATTGTAACTCTTTGACACAAGTTGGTTTTGGAAACTCTTTTACTGCCTGAACTAAACGTGGATGCGGTTTAACTCCATCTCTAGAAATATGATGACCCAAATATTCTAACTCTGAAACTGCAAAATTGCATTTCTCAATTGACAACGTTAAATTAGCCTTCTGTAGACGTTCGAAAACACTTCTCAATCTCCTGACATGTTCATCAATATCTTTGGAAAATACGATTACATCATCCATATAAACCAATATAGAAAAAGGCTTTAATCCCCTCAAAACACCGTCCATCAGTCTCTGAAAAGTAGCTGGAGCATTTTTTAATCCCAAAGACATTCTTGTATATTCATAATGACCGTTCGGAACATTGAAGGCAGTTTTTGGAATGTCCTCGTCAGCAACTCTTATCTGATAATAACCACTACACAAATACTTACACTGGCCTAGGTAATCCACTGTCTCTGAAATAGAAGGTAAAGGATAGACATCTGAAGTTGTGACAGCATTCAAACACCTGTAACCTACACAAAATCCGAACTTAGTTTCTCCATTTGGACTCTTCTTTGGAACGATAACGACTGGGACTGCCCACGGGCTATTTGAAGGCCTAATAATACCATCCTTTAATTGTTGATCAATAAACTCATCGATCAGTTGTCTTTGATGGAAAGGAACCCTATATGCCTTCTTATATATGGGTAATGCATCTCCTGTCAAAATTCTATGTTCAACTATATCTGTGGCTGGGAGGGTTCTACCTGGTTCAAACAACTCTCTAAATTCCCACAATAATGCTTCAATCTTCTCTAAATCTCTCTGGGGCAAGTGGCTCAACTTATCCTTAAAACATACTTCGCGCTTCACTTGGGCAATACGTGCCTTTTCACCTCTGACTCTATGGTTAGCCTCATTAACATCATCATCAACATTAAAAAATATACTGCTAGCTAGGTCCTTATCACGTAAAACTTCGACATGTGCTACCTCATGACCACATGGTATCTCAACATCTTCTTCACCAAAATTCTCAATTATAACGAGAACACATCTACTACCATTAACCGTGCGCACTTTACAAACACTTCTCTTAACATAGCATTGGTTCAAGTCCAACCATCCAGACTCATCTGGTGTGTCGACCAACACTACTGAATTTTCATCACACCCTAAACTATTTCGGACTGGGACATTAATAACTTTACCTGATGCTTTTGGAATTATCTCTGCTTTGTTTAGACGGGCGATAGACTTGTAGATTCGTATAACTGCCAAATTCGGGCCTGCAGAACCCTCCTTCAAACATGAACACTGCGTTTTGTCTGGTAACGCCGACGATGGGACTACACTTTCGCGTTTTCGCCACATCGATCACTGCATTGTGCTTATATAAAAAATCAATTCCTAATATACCCTGATATGAAGAATTTAATGTAGGTACTACATAAACTAATGCATCATGGGCATAATTATCTACTAAGATGGTAACATTCTTCATTCCCAATATTGTGATATCTCTACTCCAATCCAGACCAGTAATCTTACAATCGGGTGGTTGTAATCCCTGAGTTCCACAAATACTCTTAGACAACAAGGTCACCTCTGCACCTGTATCAACTAATAAATCGCACTGTCTTCCACTTATGCTGATGCTTATAATTAAATTTGCCACTTGAGGATTTGCCCTGGGGAATACAACAGGTTCCCTCTTTACTGGGGGTGCGACATCGCGGCTCTGCTCACCCCTTCCTCGTTTAAATTCTTTTGTTCAACTCTCTGTCCACGCCACATCCTATTACCCCTTCCACGATAATTGCCCTGAAATCTTGGCTCTCTTAAACAATCCACAGCTTTGTGCCTAAATCTCCCACATGTATGACATCTTGGACCCCTCTTAGCATGAAATACCCGCCTCGGTGGCTTCTCTCTTTGATCACCTACTGGCCTACTCTTCACTTGCTAATACGTCACAGCATGCTCAATCGCCTCGTTAAATGTCTTGGGTTTCTGTAGGTTCACGTATTCTCCAATTTCACCTCCTAAACCACCTAAAAACGCGTCAAGTGCCCTTTGATCTGCCTCATGCCTTACAACAAGGTTATACTCCTTATGGTCTCTTTCATCAGCGCCCTTTAATGTGAATGTGTTATCATTTACTATCTTAATTCTATCAGCAAAATGTTGAATGTCCTCCCCATGCTGTCTTCTCAACTTACGTAACTGTTCCCTATAAAATCTCAATGTCTGCTTCTTTGAAAAGCGCTTTAAAAGCTCATCTTTCAACTCTTCATACTTCTCAGTTTGTTTGCAATCATCATCATAAACAACAAACTTAAATGCTTCACCGACCAATTTGGTCCTCAGAATCCTCATTTTCTCACCACTTGACAAATCACTATATGCAAAAAATCTTCAAATTTCATAAAAATTCTTGAATTGCCTCATTAGCTGTACCACCAAATGTTATATTACTATTCATAACTGCATTATTAATTTTAGACTTCGATTCAGGATCAACAACTCTACGTGGATTTAATTCCGCCAATTTTTGACTCAAAATGTTAATTGCGTCTTGCAAAGGGACTTCTCTATTCTCTAGGAGGACAGACATGGTGATTTCAACTCACCTATTAGCCAAACTTCGGCGTTACAGCTGGGTGTGGCGAATCCCCGTTCACCTACTACTAACTTCCGACGCTGGAATTCACCGACTGACGCTACTGCCGTTGTCCGGAGGCTGCTACCGCGTTGTTCCTCACCGCCGTTGGGCTGCTACTTGGCTCCACAGGCTGCTTTTGGCTCCACTGGTTCCTGGACTCGAACCGACGTTCTCCTTGTTCCGGGCCCTGTTGTACAATTTATTATGTTCGCGACTACCAACATTCACTTTCTAACACCTTCCGTATCGAATAAATCCCACGATCTCGCAGTCCACTTCTTTGGGCGTGGGTTCGAATCCCACTTCTGACACCACTTTATGTGGGGGGGTCTCTGTTTATATGTGTATGGTGCAGGGTTTGAGTCCCGCAGATGACGCCAGAGTTCCGTTTTGGATGCCTGAGCGGATATTGATTGATGACTGATTGACTCTCGGAGGTGTGATCACTAACCTGACCGATAGTAACGTCTTCTTGATGTTCTTCTTTTCTTGTCAGGACGACGGCCTTCTGCTGACACCAGTCGATCGTTGATGACGCAGAATCGACAACTGCGGTGACAATAGCTGCCGAAACAACTAATGTATATTAAAAGATGTTAATTGTTTTATATTGAAGGCTGCTTAGAGTTCTTTGGCTTGAGTGTTGTTAGCCTGATACAGTTTAGTAAGGTTTATTACTGACGGAAACAGAGATTACAGATTAGTTCCAGTTTAATCGCCGTTAACATACACACGGACAGTTGCATAAATACAGGAACTTCACCTCTGCACCACGCAATATGTTAGCAGTACCCCCGCTAGGTTGAATTTAGACACCTGTTGCCGAAATGGGGTACAAAGCGATTATGTTGGTAGTAAATCACGACACACTCGCTACATCGATGTGTTACGTTCACACTCCCGGGCGCACTGCTTGCGTGTAGCTGCCGGCCAACGCGCGTGCTTATCTCAGCACATACCGACTCGTCTTACAGCGCACGCTGTGCAGCTAGCCAGACGCGTATATTCACTTCGCGTTTACACAATATTACGGGGTTTATTTGGTCCCCTTACAATATGCAAACCTAGAAATTTCACACACTCTATCTCTTGAATGGACTGGCCTGCAATTTTATGTTTATATCTGGTGTTAATCTATGTGATGTATTGATTTGCAAGTATTGAGTTTTATGAAAGTTTAAAGACAAGTTATTAGCTATAAACTATTTATTAATTAGTTCAAAGAAATAATTTGAAATGTATTCTGTACCCAATATAGAACCTTGAGGTACTCCACATCTGATTAATTTCCACTCAGAATACAGTGGACCTCTTAAGGCAGCCTTAAAATTCTCCACTGATACTTTCTGTTTTCTATTTAGAAGGTAAGAACTAAGCCATTTATTAACAATGCCATCTGTACCATAATACTTTAGTTTCTGTATCAGAATTATATGATCTACACAGTCAAATGCCTTATATAAGTCACAAAAAATTCCCATATGAATTAATTTAACATTTATTCCTTCGAAAATATTATCAGTGAATGCAAATATAGCTTGTTCTGTTGAATGGCTCTTTTGAAAACCCAATTTTGATTTAGTTAGAATATTATTATTTTTAAGGTGTTCATGAACTCTATTGTACATTGCTTTCTCGAAAACTTTGGAGAAGGCTATTAGTAATGAAACAGTACAGTAATTCGATACGGCTGACTTATCTTCCTTTTTATAGAGTGGTTTAACTACAGCGTACTTAAGCATTTCCGGAAAAGTACCAAGTAAAGACATATTAAACAGATAACTTAGTATCCTACTTAATTCTGTGGTGCACATTTTAATTAATTTGCTTGAAATCCTATCGTAACCACTTGAGTATTTGCTCTTAAGGGACCTGATAATTTTCCTTATTTCTTCTGGAGTAGTTAAGTTTACAGACATAGTGTTAAACTTTTTTTGGAAGCCTGTTTTGTGTGTCACTGAGTTATTGGTAGTTAATTTATGAGCAACAGATAAAAAAATGTTTATTAAATATATCATAAATTGAAAAATTAGAGTCTACTGAATTTTCTTTGATAAAAATGTCATTACTTGTTTGATTATTTTTCCTATTTTTTTTCTTACAATGTACCAATTTTTCTTAATTTTATTTTGAGAATCATGAATTTGGTTTTTGTAGTACATACTTTTAGATTCTTTAATAACCTTTTACAGTATTTTCTTTAATAATCTTTTACAGTGTTTTGCAGTACTGTTTGTAATGTGTTTTAACATTAGCATTCTACGCAATACAAAATTCACCAGCAACCAGATAGCCCGCTGGGCCATGTTCCTTCAGCAGTTCGACATTCATGTTGAATATTGCAAAGGCTCAGAAACCCTGAGGGATGTGAATCAGATGAGTTTAAACATGCAAGGCCAAATGAAATACTAATTGCAGCCATTACTCTGGCAGATGGCACGACGTCTATAGAGTTAAAGAAACTGATTACCGCCGCACAGAAGGAACAAAGGGATATTCAGAGGGTCCGTGACTATATCCTTCGAGGGGAATACGGTGATGAACCGCACGTGCGGAATACAGCAATGTTCTGCACTCTGCAAATTCCCGATGGAAGATATGTTTACCAGAGAAACTTAATTTAGAAATAGCAAAGTTATATCATTTACAATGCGGCTACCCTGGCACGGAACGATTATACCAAACCTTGAGGCTGGAATACCATAACAGCGCGGTCCGTAAAGCTATAGCCCAGTATACTCGAACTTTTGATGTGTGCCCAAAGGTGAAATTGGCGAACATGAGTGCGGCGGGTTCTTATTCCCCCATAGTTCCGAATGGACCAAATCAATTAATATGTGTTGATCACTATGGCCCACTCCCGACCGGAAGGTATAGATTTAAACACATTTTCCTAATTCTGAACGCTTTCACCAAATTCGTGAAACTGTACCCAGTCGCACGATTGAACACGCATGACTCTATGAAGATATTTCTAGAGAAATATGTACCCCTCTGTGGGCGGCCACAGGCTCTGTTGTCAGATCATAGATCATGCTTCACAAGTCCCAAGTGGAGGAAAGCCTTGGAAACAGCAGGGATAAAAGTCATCTTTTCATCTATTCGTTCGCCGGAAACAAATATAGCGAAGAGATTCATGAGACAACTTAGCGTATACATGCGGACTATGGTGGGTCTGAAGCATTCCTCATGGGTTAAGCACGTTGAAAAGATCGAAGAATACTTCAACATGGCAGTGAATTGCTCCACGTCATTCCGGCCGATGGATTTGCAATTCGACAGGAGGAGTATACCGCTAGCGGAGAGAATTATCAGGTATCCAGCATCAGTAGTGCCGCGCTACCGGAAAGGTGACGTGAAGAAAACGCATGAATTTCTGCTTGAAAAGGCTAGCAAGAGACAAATCGAACAAGATAAACAACAGACTCAGACCTTCAGTGTTGGACAGCAAGTTTTGGTAAGACTAATCACCAATCGGATGCGGAGAAGAAACTTATCTCGAAGTTCTTTTGGCTGTACACAGGACCTTTCGTGATAGATAAAATCATTTAAAAAAACTGTTACCTTGTCACAGACGGATGTTCAAACTACGGCCCGTATAATGCGCGGAATCTCAAAGCCCATCACGCAGCGTAAGTGCAAAGTAGTTAGCTGTAAAAAAAAAAAAAAAAAAAAAAATTGAGGATAACTGATCGCTCGGTCAGTAATTGCCTAGAGGTAAGATCGAACGAAGCATCAACACGGAGTGTTAATATGGGGTATTCAACTTCCTTAATGATAGCAGTCATCAAAACAATGGGATTAACTCTATTTAAACAGTTAAAAATGCTGTGAGATTTATTTCAGGGCCCTATTCTGTGTGCGAAAGTAATTTTTCTACAGATTGCAGACGAGTATGCTGCAGTGTTTGGTAATTGACAATGGCGTATGAAAGCCGTCAATATTTTCATAAGTATCTATAAGGGAGGGTTCACAAAACCTGTGGGTATGGTCCATAAAACACCCTCAGATCACTTATACTTTTGTACCACGGAATGCTTAACAATTTCACAGTTGAATCCCAACATTTTTGAACATAATTGCTTAAGTTAGGGCGAGAAAACTCTTCTATACTCCACAGTTGATATTTTGAAAAGTTTTAAGGGTAAATGCGCGAGAGTTTGGTCACAGGTAATGCCATTATGCTTTCAACTGGTTCGACAGAAATTACTGAGAATAAAGTCCTGAGTGGTTTATTTCTACCAATTTGTTAATTCTGCAATATGGTTGCTAGTTCCTGAATGTCGGGGATTTGTTTGTACATTCATCGGATCTTGTTGGCATATTGTAACAAAAGAAACTGCAATGAGAACACGTCGAACGTGGATACATGGTCATGGCTGTATAACATGAGGCTAATGCCATTAATTTCAAAAGATCTTTTTGTTAAAAAAAAGTCATAGAAATAATCATTTTGTACAAAGTTAAAATGGTAAGAATCATTCAATTTGTTTTTCTTTACGGTAAAATATTGTCCTTCACTGTATGAACTCATACAAAGCTGATCTATAATTCAATGTGATCTTGTGTTTTTATTTGTGTTTTAATTACTAGTTATAATCATTTTAGGATAAGTTTGTGCCCTGAGTGAATGTGGAGTAAGTGAGATTTGTGAGAAAATTGCCAAAATCGCGCCAGTGAGGGGAAGTGTTCGCGATGAAAAATGCCGCGTGGGACTGTAGGCAAACATTTCTTTGGAAATATGTCAAAAAAGGAATTGGTGTCAAAGTAACTCTATTTGAGTGAAAATTAACATTGTATTTTAAGTAATGCTAGACAATTAGTTAGTAAAAAAAAACATTGTTCTGTGTTTCAAATATTTTTTTTTTTTTTGTTTTTTTTTTTTTTTTTTTATGAAGGAGAACGCATATTGTAACGAGACTGCTGTGTCTGACTCGTACAACTTTATAAATAGCAACAATAATTAATATTGATAGGAAAGCTGGAATATTTTGCTCGAAAGTATTTTCGCTTTAAGTCTGGGAGGTAGCCACCTGTAACGGTGAATCGAGACCCTTCCACACCTCAGCTAGGGTAGCAACATATTTCTCCACTGCGAGGGAAAGCCCGTTTATCTGTAGCAGGTATCGCCGAACTGACCCTTTTCCGGTCAAGTGGATAATTCGGCTGGACCATCTATTGCGCCTTACGTTAGTGGAAAAATTTGGTGGCCGAAGAAAAACTGGGAAAAGGTCGGATATTTTCGGGGTGAGGCAGTTATGGTAGATCCAAGTGTGAATGACGTGGCTGTGAACTCCCAATGAACGGGCATGTTACAAAATAGTAACGAGCTGTTTGGTGTGTTCTGGGTCCACATCTCCTACGGGCCCACGGATTGGATTTCGACGGGGTTGGAAGAGGATCCCGATCCAACATCGTGAGAGAAGAGGGTCTTCCGGTGGTGTCTGGCGGAGAGACAGGTCACGCCATCGCCGAGTCTGCGATTACGACGAGACTTAGAGCTGGACGGCTTAAAGCCACTTCTGGCTTGCGGTACATGTGGCGGTTATTTGAAGGAAGTGTGCGTGTTACCACCATTGGTGCCACAGCTGCTGCATAAACGGTAAAGACCTTCAGCCACTAAAAAGAACTCAGTGTTACGCATTCCTCGACCCCCGTGAACGCCCTTGAGCATCACTCTCCGATAATTTTTCTGAGCGTATTATTAGCCGTGAGCAATCTGATTTGATACGGGAAGACTGTTATAAATTCCTATCAATCAGGAATTATTATTTTATTTAAGTCCAAGACTTAATGGCGCCCTCTTTGAATTCATTTATTTATAAAGCTTGTATTTGTGAACAGCTTTATAAACAAGCATCTTGATATAGTGCGTAAATTTCATATAGATATGTTACTGTTGGTTGCTTAGTATGAGCGCCTTATACCACATATTGTAAGACTCGGTGTTGATTTTTGTTTGAACATTGGATTTTCATGTGTTAAATTAATTGTAAAGTCTGTTGCCATTCAGTGTTTGATTTGAATAAATCTGCCAGGTTATGACTTTACATTAGTATTGCAAGACAGAATATCACTTTGCACACTCTTCCTATTTGATAAAATCAAATAATTAAAATTATTAAATTGTTGAGATCAACAAAAATCAGTAATATCAAAATTAATAAAATGGAATGCTATAAATATAATTACACAGCAAACCCCCATCTACTACCACAATCTGTAACAACTTTACTCAGCAGGTAGAAGAATACAAAAGCCTGTTCCGGCGCCACAAGTATATTTGTCGATTTCGCGTGAGACATTGCAAGGAACGGTAGTCATTCCACTAATTTTTGTTACTGTCGGGCATTTAAACGTATGATTGTAGTGAGCTGCAGGGCTGAGAGATTTTAAGTCTCAAAACTGCTTACGTTCTGCTTCAATAATCGCAGTGAAAGCTCACACCTTCGTTGAATCATAGGAGACACGAATATTGGTCAATATTCAATTACTAGAAAACATAAAATAAAATCCGTCAGTTGCTAGTTTGGTTGATAGTGTATCAACTTCAATTGAGAATATATATACATTCATAAAGCAAAAAAGTAAAAATTATTTTTTAAAAAACAGATTTTGCTTCCAATTTTGTGAAATTGTTTTTCAAATGGTATGTAAAAATCAAACAAAAGAAATGATTTATAAACCTTAGATAAATTTTGAAAAGACTGATGTGAATTGTAACAACATATTCACTCTCCGAATCGTGAAATTCAGTAAGAAAGGATTAATATAAATTTTTGTCGTAAAAATTGTCTGGAGTAGCATTTAATTTGTTAAAATTACTCATTTAGTTATTTTGCGAAAAATATAAACTGGACGGAAATCGCTATAAGCTCTTCTATAAACATAAGGAGAAAGGGGTTCAGAATGAATTTTCTGATCAGTAGTTTCGTAAATACAGGAGGAATAAGATTTTTCTGATTTTTGCAAAAACTTAGTAGAAATTGGCAAATAAAAATAGAAATGTAAACATTTTAAATGTCACTGGTTTCATTTCATCTGCAAGAAGATTGTGCCAAGACAATTTTCTTCAGTCTGCCCATAAGATGATTATTATTTTTTTTCCCCATCTCATGTTTTTCAAAAATTAAATCTAAATTAAGGTTATAATAATTAAAATCGTTCGCAATCACAAATATTAAAGAAAGAATTATTTCCTGACGTTGGCCATAAATACAATTCTCTCGGGTGACAAGCTGAGGGAACAAGTGTTTCCAAACTTCCTCGGAAGATGTTGGCGTTTTCACCGCCGATATATAGAGTGAAAACTCTTTGTTCACTCAGCTTGTCATGCGAGAGGATTATTACAGCAAAATTTAAGGTTTCAGACTGATGGACAAAGAAACAGACAGTGTAAGTTAGGGCGTTGGCATGTGTGTGTGTTTCTTTAATTGATCTGATCGTTATGTATTATTCATATTGTGTTGAAAAACTAATATTTGCAGTTATGCAGATAATCGAAACGTGATTACTCGTGGCCATACAGTATGATTTAAAATGTGTGGTACAATTAAAATGAAAAATAGGAAATAAATTAGAAACAAGCTTCGGAAATAGCCAGATTCTGTTGACTCAATATTTCGGCTCGACTTGTCCGTACCGAGCAGCAATTATCAAGCAGCATGCTGTTCGAAGCCTGAATGGTTGGCAAAGGCAATGTATACATACACATTGTGTTTATCACTTTAAGAGCTTCCTTCCTCATTCAGCTTACAGTAGAGCTGAATGAGAGATTTCCGTCTGCAGTATTCTGACACTGGATTGAGGTGTTCTGAATGTTAAAACTTTTAGATTTGTATGTTTCTTACTATATTGTTGCTGAGACGAATTATAACGTAGTACCTGGGTGACCGATCTTCGCTCGGCATCTTTCGATTTCTGTTCAGTATGCAAGATTTCATCAAGATCCTTAGAGACGTTTGTGAGAAATTAATTTTATCGGGAACTGCACCACCTTTTTTTTTTTTTTTTTTTTTTTTTAAATGGCTTTTGGCAGCTGAGGCCATACAGCCAACTCAATGTGTTATATTAAAGCTTCCAGTGAATCAGTTAAATCCAGTGTTTATATAGTCTTAAAAGTGCGGACGCCACAGGACGGACAGGACACACACACAGACACACAACACTTAACATCCATGCCCGCGGCCGGATCTGAACCGGCGACCTTCGGCACGTGGAGCTAGCACTCTAGCCCCTACGCTACCGAGGCCGGCTGCGCCACCTTCGGAACCGACGCCAAATTGGTAGTAACCTGTTGAAATTTGGTTTACGTCCTCTTTGCATTTTGCGCTCTTGCTTTGCGGAAAACTTGCCAGGAATTTAAAATGCCGACGCATAGCCGTTGGATGTCGTAAGCGTTAAAAAATCAGTGATAGTCTCCTAAAATGTTGATTTAATCTTTTATTGTAATGTTTTCTTGCCGTTACAGCTTTTCTCCGTTGGAAAAAGTCGCATTTAATTGACAAATAGAAAATTTGTATTTGAGTTTTAATACGGTGATGCCCGCCATCTTATACAGGGTGTTACAAAAAGGTACGGCCAAACTTTCAGGAAACATTCCTCACACACAAACAAAGAAAATATGTAATGTGGACATGTGTCCGGAAACGCTTACTTTCCATGTTAGAGCTCATTTTATTACTTCTCTTCAAATCACATTAAACATGGAATGGAAACACACAGCAACAGAACGTACCAGCGTGACTTCAAACAGGAAATGTTCAAAATGTCCTCCGTTAGAGAGGATACATGCATCCACCCTCCGTCGCATGGAATCCCTGATGCGCTGATGCAGCCCTGGAGAATGGCGTATTGTATCACAGCCGTCCACAATACGAGCACGAAGAGCAGTGGCGTAACTAGGTCAACAAGGGCCCCGGTGCAAAAAAATTATTTTGGGCCCTCAGGCCAGACGGGCGACCTTTTTTTTTGCTTTGTGTGCTGGTAGGGGCCCCCTGAACTGAGGAATAGGGCCCTTGAATTATTCTTCTGGGGCCCCTGAGCAGAGGTTGGGGCCCCCCTGAGCACAGCGAGGGCCCTTAGTGAGGGGCTCTTGTACTCTCAGGAGCCCCTTAGACGACGGTAGAGCTAAAAAAAAAAAAAGGTCGCCAGTTTGCCGTGAAGGCTCGTGGGGCCCTCTAAACTGCGCTTGAGGGCCCCTAGAGGTGCGCTTTAGGGCCCCTTGAGGTATGCTTGGGGGCCCCCTGAGCGTGAGGGCCCCGGTGCACTGCACCGCCTAGCCCCATAGTAGCTACGCCCCTGACGAAGAGTGTCTACATTTGGTACCGGGGTTGCGTAGACAAGGGCTTTCAAATGCCCCCATAAATGGAAGTCAAGAGGGTTGAGGTCAGGAGAGCGTGGGGGCCATGGAATTGGTCCGCCTCTTCCAATCCATCGGCCACTGAATCTGTTGTTGAGAAGCGTACGAACACGTCGACTGAAATGTCCAGGAGCTCCATCGTGCATGAACCACATGTTGTGTCGTACTTGTTAAGGCACATCTTCTAGCAGCACAGGTAGAGTATCCCGTATGAAATCATGATAACGTGCTCCATTGAGCGTAGGTGGAAGAACATGGGGCCCAATCAAGACATCACCAACAATTCCTGCCCACACGTTCACAGAAAATCTGTGTTCTACATCTACATCTACATCTACATTCATACTCTGCAAATCACAAACATTGTGGGTGGCAGAGGGTGCTAAGCACCAATCCTAAACCCGCCCATTCCAATCCCGAATAGTGCGAGAAAAGAAGGAATACATATAAGTATCAGTACGGCATCTTATTTCTCTAATCTTATCCCTCCGGTCATTGCGACCTAAATAGGTTGGCGGAAGAAGTACTTAATTGCACTCGAAATTTAAATTTTTTCACATATTCTCCAATAAATTCGAACGCAAGCTACGTCGTCTGTCTTCCAAACTATCCCAGCCCAATCTATGTATCAATTCTGTGACGCTTTCATAAGGGCTGTAACAACAAGTCACGAATCTAGCGGCTCTCCTCTGCACCCTCTCAACTGAGTCAATCAGAACCTTGCGATACGGATCCCCAACCCCACAACAGTAACCCAGATGCGGACGCACTAGTGTTTTATACGCTACCTCCTTTGTTTGAGCATTACAATTCCTCAAAATACGACCTATGAATTTAGAATTTGCCTTGCCTACGACGGAAGTTATGTGCATGTCCCATTTCATGTTGCTTTGTACTATCACCCCCAGATACTTCACGGAATCAACCGTGTCAACAGGTGAATTGTTTATTTTGTACTCGTGAACAAACTGATTCTTCTTGTTACTTATCCGCATTGCCTTGCACTTTTTGCAATTAAGTGTAAGCTGCCATTTACGGCACCAATCGAAAATAGCATCCAAATCACGCTGAATTTCTAAGCAATCGTCGGAGCACCTTATTTCCCTATAGATAACCGCATCGTCGGCAAACAATCGCAACCAGCATTTGACGTTGTCACCTAGATCGTTTATAAATATTAAGAAAAGAAGTGGACCTATTACACTTCCTTGAAGAACGCCCGAAGTAACATTTATCTTAGAAGAAGCTTCCCCGTCAACAACGACATACTGTGATCGACCAGTTAGAAAATCACGTATCCACTCGCAAATCTGAGCCGAAATACCGTAAGCTCGAATCTTCGCTAAGAGTCGGTTGTGTGGCACAGAATCAAAAGCTTTCTGAAAATCCAAAAAAACTGCATCAACTTGCGAACCTGCATCTATAACTTTCATTATGTCGTGGGAAAATAGGGCCAATTGTGTTTCACACGATCTTTTCTTCCGAAATCCGTGTTGACATGGTGTAAGTAACTCGTTCTCATCTAGAAACTTCATTATGTTCGAGCATTTGACATGTTTTTTTTGTTTATTGGCTTTAGGATTTGATGTACCATACAGCCAGCTTAATATACATAAACACTCGTTTTGTTTCATTACATTACCTTACATTACGTGTATATTACATGTATTATTACATTAAATGTATATTTCTGTACTTTTTATAAAGTCTCTAATAATGTTGTATATTTTCCTGTTGTTAGATGCTAGTAGTTCGGTGATACTTGTTGGTAGCGGCTGTCCTGCTCTCACTAGCGAGTTGCTGCTGTCGGTATAGGGGGCACCTGAAGAACATATGGTTGAGGTCTTGCGTTGATTGTCCGTCACATTGGCAGAGCGGTGTCTCTGCTACGTGGATGCGATGTAGATGTTCCCGAAACGCGCCATGGTTAAACCTCATGCGTATGATGGATGTTATGAAGTTGCGTTGCGTGTTCCAATTTGTAAACCAAGGACGACGAGGTGGTTGTGGCTGTATCTTTGCGTATTGCCGTCCTTTGAGTCTTTTTGTTTCCTCCCAGAGCGTGGCCCATTGTTGATATATGTGATTGGATATTGTTGCGTGGTAATCTTTGATGTTGAGTGGAGGGGTGAGAACTTGGCCCGAATTACATGCTTCCTTGGCTAACTGATCTGCATGTTCATTAAATATTATACCAGTATGGGCCGGGATCCATATATAGTTCACAGAGGAACCGGCTTGCGCAAGTTCATAGGTTTTCTGTATTATGCTAATGTGATATACATTGGAGCGGTGTAGGATGGCCGGAGTTGTTAAAGTACGGAGTACACTGAGAGAGTCCGTTAAGATTAAGACGTTTCGCCGAGGAAACTCTCTCGCATATGAAAGGGCTTGAATAATAGCAACCGCTTCAGCTGAATAAACTGGAAGATGATTTGGTAGTCTGAATTTTTGCTCGTGCTGCGTCTCAGGGCAGTAGATGGCGCATCCTACTCCCTCTGAGGGTATCTTCGATCCATCAGTGTAGATATGGATTGAAGTTGGCCAATGCTCTGTTAAATACCCCTGACAAAATTGCTGGATTGGCTGGCCGGATCTCGGGTGTGCCGGAATACAGCTTACCGACATTAGCCTCACGCATTCTTGGTAGGGAATGTCGTGTATTGTTGCTGCTTCCTGCAATGGCCGTTCGGGGAGGAGAGTTGTCAGAAGAACGAGGCTGTGTAGCAGTGGGTATCTTTGGTTGTAAGAGCGAGGTCCTTGTTTTTCCACCAGCTGCTGAAGGTTGGTTATTTGTTGGAGAGTAGTTGAATTTTTATCTTGCATTCGTGCTATAACTGTTTTCACGCAGGAAAGGCGGGCCAAGGTCACTCCGCTCTATCCCCACCACGCTACCCCAGCCCCTACAGGCGAAGGGGAAACAGCTGCCGCGCATGCGCAAACGTCACCACGACGTATGTCTTACAATATGTTGCATCTAATTTGATGATTTCTTCAGTAAAATCGATCATTTTAACTATTTGTCGTGACGAAAATGAGTGAATCGTATGTCATAGAAATTTCGTGTTTACCAACTACAATTTCATATGTTAATAAATATAAAAATTATTTACATATCAAGGAATAAAACTTACTGCTTCCAATAATTATTTTTAGTTTTAAAACTTGCGCAAGACATTTCGACGATTAAATCCAATTTTTAGATGTCTTTCCCAGTGGAAGTTAATTATCTAAACACGTCGTTTAAATTTTGAAATGAAAGTGATATTTACTCGAAGCGATAGCTTCTGACTAAAGAAATCGTTGATGAGACCACCATTGCGTTTAGAGTGTTGTCAAATAAACTTCCTTGCGTGATTTTGATTTACCCACGTCTCCTCAACATAGATGACAGGTCGAAGAGAATGTTCCTTCCTTAAATCGTGCATTTTTCTTAAAAATGAGACCCTTGCCGCAACAGTGTCTGTCTTTTCCATCAGAAAACGTCTACCGTCATTACATTTTCTGTATATGAAGTCGAGTGCTTTTAATAACTTATACTCCTCCAGTGTAGTTAATTTTCTCTTTCAGTACCTCCCTCAATTTTCATAAGGTAGGGTATTCACCACGGTCATAAAATTCTAGAACGGAACGTCGAATGATAACTTTCTGAAAGTCATCCATCTCCGTGACCAGATTTTCTCGGTGAATGTTTTTATTTGGAGAAGAAAAGGATGTCCCTGGAACACTCAGCTGGGCTTCGCTAAATACACGCTGCACTGTTCGTAACGATACGCCACACGCCTCTGCCGTAATTTTTAATGGTTTCCTAAAAAGTATACTAACTTTCTCTTCAGAGTTTTCTAACGTCTTAAAAAATTATACACATAAAAAATAATTGTTTTAACTGTCGCCTAATGTAACAACTATCTGACGCCATTTCACTTGCATTTTATAACGGTGTATCGGAATAGACATGACAATACTTCGACAAACGACAATGCCTGTAGGCAGAGGCCTGCTCGGAGGGGAAGGCAACTGGAGGGGGTGGTGAGGTGAGGCACGGGGCAAGGGGCACATGACCTTGACGCGCCACTTGAGAGTGAATATAGATAGTAAAAATTTGTTAGCTAGTAACTGGGTTCGGAATTTCAGGGTCATTTCTGTGGCTTCCAGGTAGAGGGCATTTATCGGTGTTGATTTCATAGCCCCCAGACATGTGCGGAGACATTGATTCTGTATGCTCTCCAATTTATCTATGTTCCTTTTGTTGCCACTGAAATAGAACATGCTCCCGTATTCAATTTTAGATCGGATTATAGCACGGTACAATATTAGTAATATCGATGGGTGGGCTCCCCACCATACTCGTGTCAGGGTTCGTAGAATGTTGAGTCCTTGTTCTAGTTTAGGGATGAGTTGGTGAGCGTGTGCTGCCCAAGATAATCGTGAGTCGTAGACTAGGCCGAGGAATTTGACATTCGATTTGACCAGTACGCTGCATGTACCCAAAACTAGATTGTAGATCGGGGGGAGCATTCTTCTTCTTGTAAATATGACAGCAGTGGATTTGCTAGTCGAGAATTCTAGTCCGTGTTGCTGGAGCCAGTGGATGACTATGAGGACTTGTTTAAGGATGAGCTTGGTTATCGCGATAGTAGCTGCAGAGGCGAATATACATACATCATCGACATATTGGATGATCTGCACCTCGGGGGGAAGAATCTTCTCCAAGTCCCGCACATATAGAGCATACAATAATGGGCTTAATACCGCTCCCTGCGGGAGTCCTTGCTGGGTAAGTCGTGGACCTAATAGCACGTGTTTATATCTGAAGAACAGCTTTCTTGATCGTAGAAGTTGATAAATTACGGCTACAAAGTCCTGGGGGAGGCCTAGTGCTATGAGCTTATCAATCAGGATTGGTATTTGGACGTTGTCGTAGGCCGCGGATATGTCCATGAACAACGCCGTAAGGTATTGGTTTTTCATAAAGGTTGATTGAATCGCCGTAACTAGGATGCTGTGGTTGTCATAGGTACTTCTTCCTTTGCGGCATCCGTATTGTGTGGTGGGTAACAGGGATTGAGCTTCCAGCCACCATTCTAATCTGTTTTTCATCATCCTTTCCACGGTTTTGCCTATGCAGGAAGATAAGGCTACCGGACGATACGATGTAACAACTCCTGGAACTTTTCCAGGTTTCAATACCGGGACTATTATCTGAGTCTTCCAAGTTTCTGGTATCAGCTTTCTTAACCATAGATTATTAATGATGTTGAGCAAGAGGTTTAGGGCTTCTTCAGGTAAATGCTGTAGCATGGGATATCGTATGTCATCTGTGCCTGGTGAGGTGTTGCTGGAGTTCTTGAGGGCTGCTCGAAGTTCGTTAAGGGTGAAAGGAGTGCACAGAAAATGGTTTGAGTCTTCTTCGGTGAAGTGATATGGAGGAGGGGCTGTAGAAGGTGGAGCAATTCTATCAGCAAAATCCTCCAGCCAAGTAGTATCGTCGGAGCGTTCTTGCGGGCTATATTTTCTGTTGCGCAGTACTTTTATACGTTGCCATACCTCTTCTATTTTGGTCTGCCTGTTCAAGGAGGAGCAGAATTCTTGCCAAGACTGTCTTTTTGTCATTTTTAGGAACCGCTTAGTGCGGGCAGACACCTGCTGATACCGGAGAAACGTGTCTTGGGATGGGTGGTTTCGGTATTCCCGCAGAGCAGCACGTCGGAGAGCGATATGCCTAGAACAGTCTGTGTTCCACCATACGGTTGGAGTACTCTTCTTCTGAACGCGGTTCTTCTTAAGAGGAATAGAGCTGAAGGCTGCGCGCTCCAGGGCTTCTATGAAGAGGTTATAGTCGTCCATCGCTGAATCGCGGTGTCGAAAATTGCGTACCTCATGCTGTATTGCCTTTGCATATAATGTCCAATTAGCAGCGTTAATATTCCACTTGCTTGACGAGATTGGTCGAGGGCCGCTTGTAGGGGAATGGTCGATGTCTATAATTACTGGGTAGTGGTTGGAGCCGAGTGAGTCTTTTGATGTAGACCAATGAGCAATGGTGGCTATGGACGGAGAACACAGCGTGATGTCTACTGCCGATGGACGGTGGTATAAAGAGGGAACGAGTGTATGTGATCCGTCATTAAGGATAGATAGGCCGTACTCGTTACACATCTCTAAGACATTATGTCCTTGTCTATCAGTAAAGGCACATCCCCATGCAGTGCTGTGGGCATTAAGGTCTCCGCATATAAGTAGAGGTGGGTTTAGGAGATTTAAGAGTTTATTCCACGTCTCCTGTGATATGGTCCTGAGAGGCTTGTAATAGACGGAGACACAAGTGAACTCTAGTGTAGGAGTTTTGATTCTTGCGGCGACAATTTGGATGTCATGATCTAGCACCTCTGTAACGTTTACTGCTTTGAAGGGAAGTGTATGATGAATGAGGAGAGCTGCTCCTCCTTTTCCATCCATCCTATCCGAACGGATTGTGGCGTAGTTCCTAAAGCGGACTGTTGATGTTTCTCTAAACCACGTCTCGGAAATTGCTGCTATCTTTATATCTTTATTATGGAGCTCATATTCTAAACTTTCCTTGTTGGCAATGGCCGATCTAGCATTCCACTGTAGTATTCGAAAAGCCATTGAACCTATTTAACAGACCAAATAATGACTCACGGATGGCAAGAGGGTTTCCAATAAGTGTTGATTGAGGCGAAGTAATAATGGACATGATCAGTTGAAATATTTCTTCTATGAGGAAGTCAGTCCGTGTTGGGGTATTGTGAGGGCTTGGTGGGTAAGGGTTATGAGTAATGGGAGAAATAGGTAACTGCTGGGGGATAAACAACCGTTGATGAGCCGGAGGAAAAGTTGGGTTGGGAGGAGGTGCCTCCTGCGTACGTATGGGGTGCCCTCTGGGCAGAGAGACATCGGCCTGAGCCACTGGTTGCTGTACTGATGAAGAAGGTTGTTGCATCTGCTGTGTTTGTTGTAATTGCTGAATTTGTGGACGAAAGATGTTTGCGTGCTGTATCATCTGATGAGCAGTCGGACTTTGTGGATGTGGTGCCGATAAAGGCGGAAACTCCGTATGGCTGCTTACGTTTGGTGGAATTGATGCCACCTGGGCATAGCCTCGAGTTTGAAGTTCTCTGTCGGTGAGCGCTGCGCTTGTTCCATGTGCTGTTACTAGTTTCGTTTGACGGTGCCGAAGATATACCGGACAGTTTCTATCAGAGGCAAAATGTTGGCCTGCACAAAGCGCGCAACACACCGTTGTAGGGCTGTTGCAGTTGGCCTCCAAGTGAGGGCCTGCACACCTGTTGCATCGAACCTCACGTGATCTGCATTGTCCCTGTCGATGTCCCAAGCGTAAACAAATACCGCACTGAGTTACAGGAGGAACATAAGGTTCGACAGAACAGCGAGTTCCAAGTATGGACACATGGGAAGGTAATTTCTGCGACCGGAAAGATACCAAGCAAACTGGAATTGGTATCACACACTCTGGATTTGACTGCGACCTTCTGGTGAATCTTTTAATGCGTACCACCGGAAATGGGGATACTATTTCTTCCAGAATCTCCTCCTCACTTAAAGTAGTGTCAACGTTTCTTAGGATACCCTGTTTATGTATCAGGAAGCTTGGGATATAAGCTTCTAAACGTTTTTCTTTGAAGATGTCAAGCTGCACTATTAGGTTGGCAGAGCCTGCAGTATTCGTTTCTATTTTGAGACGATTTTTCCCGTTGCGTGTAATGTTGATTACATCCCTTTATAAAGTCATTATTATGCTTAAATATGAGTTTTCCGATTGCCATCGGATGTAAATTACCCACATTTCTATCTAAGCTCTCCACAAAAACGTAATATGGTCCACAATCTGTACGGCTATATCTGTTGCCTTTGCTGCGATAGGTTAAAGTTGACTCAGACTGAGCGTTAATAGGAACGAAATGATCTGCTACCGGAGCTGGAGGAAGAGTATTCTCGACAGTACCCACTGGATCGCGCATGACCACTTCCTCCGTATGCTCTATTTGTACTGGCGTAACCCCATCCTGTTCTACCACTCGTGATTGTAAGCAAAGTCGCTTGGCTGGCTGGATCGACTCACCCGTGGCAGTGTTGGCTGTGTGATGCAATGCTGTACTCATAGAAGAGCATGGACCTTGCGATATATTGCTGCCTGATCCTTCTTCCATTTCAGAAAATTGTTGTTGCTGCTGCAGGTTCTGCTGCTGTTGTTGCCTCTTCTGCTGCTGTTGTTGTTGCTGCTGTTGTTGCTGCTGTTGTTGTTGCTGCGGCTGTTGTTGCAGATGGGGATGTTGCTGCTGTAGGCCTTCTGTGGCGCACAGCATGAATCGCTGATCACTTGTAAGAGATACTACTTGTGGTTGTATAACTTCATTCGGCATATAATTCACTGACTGAACGTTGATGTTATTAGCATAGCACGCTTCTAGTCCCGTATTACTCGTTTGACCTTGTGTCCGGGGGGTCTTCCATATTTTGGCTACACTGTGGGATTCACACTCGGTAAGTCCCAAACGTACTAATCACGCGAACGGTTGATCTCGAAACTGCACTCAGTAAATTCTAGATGTAATTATTTCGCGACGTTATAATCACTTTCCGTACGACACTCGAAGTAAACAAGTTGCACCGGCACTCAGCCCGCGAGCCGATGTTGCCTCTTCGGCGGTCAGGAAGTAACTGATATGACATGTTCCAGAATTCTGCTGCAGACCGATGTTAGAGATATGGGTCGATAATTCCTAGGATCACTCCGATCTCCTTTCTTAAAAACGGGAATTACCTGGGCTATTTTCCAGCTAGAAGGTACTTTTCTCTCTTCTAGTGATTTACGGAATATATCTGACAGAAATGGTTCAATATCCTCCGCGTATTCAGAAAATACTCTTACCGGTATACCATCGGGACCCGGCGCTTTACCCCACTTGAGGAGTTTTAATTGCTTTACAATTCCTACGCTATCAATTTCTATCGGACCCATCTCTACTTCCACACGATGTGGTAAAGTGGGGATGTTTTCCATGCTTTCTTGCGTGAATGAATTTTTGAATTCGGTGTTAAATACGGTAGCCTTGTCGCGGCTAGTCTTCAACCTTCCGTCCATCTTTTATTAGAACTGGCTTATTGTTCCCACTACAACTAACTTTTTTTTTTACATACGACCAAAATTTCTTAGGGTTTTCAGTGAGGCTCTTAGAGAGAGAATTTTCACGAAAGTTATTAAATGCCTCACGCATCGTATTCTTAACACGTCCCCTTATTTTCCTCTAACTTATCTAAATCAGTCCGATGCATCGTCCTTTTTGATCGTGCATGTATCTTCCTTTGCTTCTTGAGTAACCTTTTAACCTCCCGTGTGTACCATGGGGGATCGTTCTCTTCCTTGATTGTCCGTTTCGGTATATGCAAGTTCATACCTTCCTCCAGTATATGTAGGAATCGATGTCACCTCTCTTCAACGACGTGATTCCACAATTGCGTGCGGATTCTCGTCAGCCCAACTGGCGGTGAATCGAGGAAGTACAGTACATACTAACGAAACTAAAATGAGCTCTAACATGGAAAGTAAGCGTTTCCGGACACATGTACACATATTTTCTTTGTTTGTGTGTGAGGAATGTTTCCTGACAGTTTGGCCGTACCTTTTTGTAACACCCTGTATAGAACCGAGCAGTCAGAGATTGCTTCCATTGTAAATATAAACAAATACACCATTTCCTATGGACGCCACAGAACGCAAAATGGCGTAAAATGTTTCTCTTGGTGCAGGCTATATTTCAACCTAACAACGAATTCTATGACGAAACGAAACTGTTTAGGTTGATATGATCACTGTAGCCAAATTTTTTTGTTATTTTTGGAGTGCTGATAGCATTTCGCAGTTGCTCAGCCTCATATTTCGGTATTTTTTATTTTTCTAGCGACTTTTACGCAAAGCAAGAGCGCAAAATGTGAAGAGGACATGTTGATGCAGCAATTAAATCAGATTTCAACAGGTAACTATTAATTTCGCCGAGGTTCCGAAAGGGGTACAGCACCCACTTTATCTATTTTCAAAAGTTGCTCATATGATAGTATTAGATTAGATAGAAGAAAGCATATTAAGAATTCTATCAGAGGTAGGACGGCCAGTTCCTTTTCTCTGGGACTTACAATTTAACGCAGAATCCCACAGAAACCACAGAACGCCCCACCGCAGTTCATATCGTTAAATACATACCTTAAAAATTCTTTCTCCCACCGGAATTTGAATCCGATATCGTAGCTAGTGCAGTAACCACCTTTTTCCCCCTACTAATTACATATTTGTTATACATTCAATATATTTCCTTCCTACTTTCTTAAGAACTGCAGTCGGTTAAATAAATATCGTGAATAATCGTCATGATTTTCTTCAAGTGAGTCTTCACTGAGCGAAGTTCGAGTAACTTGGTTGAGACGATTTTCTATTAGGTTTTCTTGAAATGATTACAGTATAACTGAAATAAAGTATCACTTCTGACAAAGCCAAATTTTAAATATCTTCTTTTTAGAAGTTTTACAATACAACTGGTAGTAATTAATGATAACCACTTTTTCAATATTTTTTTCAAAGAAGTTATGTAAATATAAGTATCACTTCTGACAAAGCCATATTTTAAAAATGTTTTACAATTAAACATTCAGCGCTAGTATTCCCCCGAGTCAGCTAGCATCAAAGAAGTTTGGCTAGCGTACAAGAAATATTCATTTAAATATATAAGTTCTTTGAAACCAAAGAGAAAAATATTAGTTAGCTTCCTGGTACCTGAATCATCCATGAGATGGCTTTAGAGCCGTTTTCGAGCTATTTTCGAGATACCAAGGTCTACGTGGATGCCTTCAAGTCATGCAAAAGCCGCCTACAAAACTGTATTGATGCAGGAGGTGCCTATTTTAAAGTCTATTAGTCGGTTGTACCGATTTTCTCAATAGATCTGTCCTTTTGAACAAAGGCTCATTACTTTTGAATCCCATCCTGTAATTGTAAAACATATAATTAGCCCAGCCACACTAAAGTATGGTAATAATAATAATAAGCTTCATCCTATGTTCTACATTGCATTCCTATTTATTATATGATTATTTTAATGATATGATAAAAAACACTAAAATGAATTTACAATTGTAGTTAAAAATACGAATTTATTATATTAAAGAGCACGTTTATAGTATTTATTCCGCAGCCAATTCCATTAATTTCTTCTCGTCATCTACTGTCAAGAATACATTAAATTATGTTTCTAGCTTGTTATCCTTCGAAAATCGGTAATGAGTTAGATAATTTGTGTTTTAAATTGTTTGAAGAGCAATATTTGTGTAATTTGATATCGAGCGAGCTGCATTATATATATATATAAAATACTCAAATACAGAGAAAAGGGGCTGACATGAAATGGCGAGCGGTGTGTTTATTTATTTATTTATCGTATGGCTACGCAACTACTTTAATAAATATATACAACGACAAGAACGTTGTAACATTCACAAACTGATTTCCGGTTGTTGCAGCGATTCCGTGAAGGAAGTTATAGCACTGAAAACATCTTGAAATGGTCTCCTACTTTCTTATAGTGCATTCCTTGATGAATGTGCTCCACACTCTGGGAGGGACTTCCGCAATCACAGCCAGGAGAATCTTGAAGTTTCCACATAATAGAACATGGTATTGAATTGGGCGTGGCCTCTTGTTAGGCGATTTTGTTTGACCCACTGGTCTCTCTTCGTATGGAATCTCGTATGTCTAGATGTGGGATCTTTAATATCTGGAAGTTTCACAGATTCGGAGTTCCAGCTTTGTCACCATTTTTTCTTGACATCGAAGTCAAATATGTCATGCCATACTGGATTCAAGACGAGTGGGGGGTATGTCATTTAGGACCTCATCGATTGGGAGAATCCTGTGGATGGTCAGGATGGTGTAGTATCTCTGGAGGTGGTATATTGCTGATGAAATGTAACCAGGAGGCTGGGGTGGATTTTAATGTGCCAGTTCAGATGGGCGTCGATTTTTCTAGTGTGAGCACTACATTGGCATACGTGGAGAATAGTACTCAGCGAACAGGATAAATCATGGAAAGGGCGGTTAGTTCGTAGCGAGTCCGCATCAGCTCCCCGCTTTCTTCACGATGTTTTAAGTTTCTGACTTCTGTTTTCCAGGTACTTATTGAACGTTAAGGAACGGTCTAAAGCGATGCCGAGATAATGCACAATAAAGTAAGTGTAATAAATATTGGCTGCTTGTCTCCTTTCTTAGATCAGTAAAAAGAAATCCCAATTATTATTTTTATTATTTTTTTTGAATGGTGTTGCTGTGACTGTTATAACTAATTAAGCATCTAAAAGTAATCGTATTATCCGATTTGTTCGTCTCAAATAATGGTGTAATAAATATGGACGCGTCTTCTGACTTAATATGTGCCAGAAAAACATCTATAAACAAGTAATTACTAGAAAAACAGTGTGTTCCTTAAAAGAGTTTTGATCCTTATCTTTGTCGTCAGGGAATTGTGTACTCGTTAAAAGATTTATTTAAATGATAAATGTATCTATTGTACGGAGTTGTTGTTAGCCTCATTTTTTCCCCAGCTATTCAGCTTCTTTTCGAGAAGCAAGTCTACTAAGATATTTCTTCTTCGTAATAGCACACATGATAAATAACTGACATTAATCCTGTCAAAGAACACATCTACCACTGGAAGCGTAGTTGAGATGAGTGGAGGGCAAGATAGCAACACTCCTGCACTTGCTCTCCCACTTAGCTTCCCGTTGGGTAGTCCTCGACTGCGCACGTTGCCATGTCAACGAGATAAGCGCACACTGTTAGAACATAGTACCTACCTACACCCAATTACCTTCTTCGTACATAAAGAGTTATCGCAAAAACTGAAACCCGATAGTAAATAGACTTGCGTGATTTAATGATATCAAAACATCTTTTAATATGATAGAGGGACAGGCCACCTAGGGTAATCGCCCCCTTTGCCCTTAGGAGAATACGTCACTGTCGCATTCTACACTTCACAAGCAGATGGTGACGGGGTTTGATCGCTGAAATATCGTGTCACTCTGGTAGTTACTCGAGAATGTTGTATTAACTCATTAGCATTCTCACCTCGATATTATAGTCAGAAGATTCTGTTTTTCATTACAAATTTTTCACCTCCTCCAATTCTTATTATGTTAGGTTTAAATGGACATAATCATTAATGCTGTTATATAATTTTTACATCAATTTAAATGCATAAAAGAACCCAAATAACAACTGTTTTGAGAACCCCACACTTGATTGTGTTTCAACTAAAATTGTCTTAGAATCAAATGCATATGTAATTTGCACAGAACAATATTGAGGTTCTATATGACAAGACCAGCATAAAAAGTATTTTACATTTAAAATGTACAAATACCTGGTTTCTTTTGCTGTCATTAGTGGCTTTTATTATTTGTGAATAACTATCCATTTAAAATTATAGGCTTAGAATACATATAACTTTGTAAAGTGAAGACATTTTTCTTGGGAGAGTTATTTAACAGAAGCCAATACGACAAGCTGAGATGTTGGCATCAAAATACGTAAAGATAGGGCATCTGCGATAGACCATATTTATTTTTCCGTTCCAAGTATACCAGCAGTGTAAATACCTGTAAAATTGTGTGAAAAAAATTATCAGATTTGACTTAAGTAACTGATGTTAAATGGTGAAACAGATAATGGTTTTAACAATGAAACAATAAAACATGCACGTATCAGAAAAAAGGAATAAATATTTTTCAACTTAATATAATTGCAACAGAACTTCTGGGCTGATAGCAATTTAAATATTTAATTAAAATTGCTATGGAGTTCCTAAAACACCTACTTTTGCAGATCATGAATTATTACCTTAGACTTTTTCATGTTCGAGGTGAATTGTTATCACATACTTTGATTTGTTTATTCTAGTTGCTGTCCCTCTTACTTAATTTGTTTCCCCATTTCCTTATGTATAAAACCAAATTCTAGATGACTAACTTTTCCCTTCCAAGCTACGTTGTTTGGCCGGGAAGCCCCACTCCTCCTCTTGACAGAGTCAAGTAATTTATGGACGCTCCTTGTTCTGAACACAGTTTGATACACATGCCTATTCCGGACCCAAATTGGCGTTTGGTAGACCATGATGCGTACTGGTAAAGTGAACATTACAGTCACCTGTGGCAGTTGGTAGGGTCGGCGAATCGCCCCGCTGATGTGCAGAGGAGGCCTGCAGTCGCGGTGGTCGCCGGCGGAGTGGGCGCCGCGGTGCTCGTCTCTTCAGGAACAGCCTCTCCCGCGCTCACTGGTGCCTCGGCCTGTGAACGGCGTTGCCTTCTCTCAGTCGTCGCCATTCCCTATGCCGAAGTCACATAAGCCACGAAGTACTGCTCAGATTGATTAACTGCTTTCGAATGCAAACTAAGCAACAAACTCATCATGGAAATGAACACCTTCTACAATAAACCTTTGGATAGTTGTTTTTCAATAAATAGTACGGACAGTATTGTGGGCTACAAACCAAACACGAAGGCCTAGCACAGTTAAATTTTAATCTGTAATGTTTTTCATATTTGTGTTTTCAGTTGTTGTGGTAAGGTCTTTTTTTAATTTTTATTATTTTAAATGAATTATGTAGCAATTTTTGGGATACAAGTGCAGCCATATACATTTCGATGTGTTGTTCAGTTTTCCAAACAGTATATTAGATTGCAGTTAAATATTTTTAAACAATTTATTATAATAATATAATTAAATATTATATTTTTAACTAATATTTCTGATTTTATCATCAAAACAGATCCAATATAGGGAAGAGCTCACCTACATAAAGAATTTTTCCTATAGCAGCATGACAGGCATCCAAGGGCAGCAGAGAAATTTCTTTCCACTGCTTCGAGTTTTGTGTTCTGTGTGGCCAGGACTAGGTGATCAGCATACAAGGAGTTGCCTCCTGTGAAACCCCCCTTCCCCCCACGTAGCCCGACGTGATTTTTGCCTCTACCCGCCCCCCCCCCCCTCCTCCCATGTAGCACGTAGCCTTTTTCCCAATTGACTCCAGAAGACATTTTGTACTGTTTTCTCTTGTCAGGCTATCGTAAATTACATACGGAGATAATTAAATGGAGGAAATAAATATTTACATGCTGTTGTGTGTCCTGTATTCATTTTAACTATGACAAATAATATGAACGAAAAGCTACGTGGCCTGGCTCGAAACCCCCCCCCCTTCCCCCACGTAGCCCAACGTAGCTTTCCAGCCCACCCCTCCCACCCCTAGACCAAGCCACGTAGTTTGTGCACAATCCATTATGGTGCCTTCGATCACTACCACATGTTGCATGGAATCCCAGGTGAATGTCCCCCACCTTCAGTGACCATGGCGTGGTACATGCTTCTGCCAGCTGTCCGCATGCTCACCTGGCAGGCGGCGACCAGGTGCTGGGGCAGGCAGAGGCGCCTGTCGGGGTGGAAGGCGAGTCCCGAGGCACACGTCCTGCGCCTGGGCTCTCCCGTCGCCTGCTCGCACTCCACGAACGAGCGGCAGTCGCCCTGCACCGGCTGCCGGCCCCGCCGCCCGCCGCAGCTGCACGCCACACACCAACTCAACTGTCATCTTCATAAATTCCATTCTGTCTTACCTTAAACAATCCCGCATGAGTTAAAATGTGTTCCATAATCCTATCCCTTCTTTCCTCGCCCATTACTTCCAAAATACATTTATTTATCACTTTATCTGTCCACACTTATTTCAGTATTCTTCCTTAACACCGCATTTCAAGTGTTTTAAATTTTGCTTTCTGGTATTGATGAATTTCAAGGTTCACTTCAATAAAGTGTGCTGTGCGTCATACTTAGATTCAGAACGTTTCTGTTTCCTATGTTTACCTGGCGTAACAAGCAACTCCAGATGTCATCGTGACCTTGAAGGTCAATTGGGTGATGGATTTTTAGCGCTACATGTACCGTAACTTCTGATGATGTTCAATGGTTCGTTGTACATATCAACTTATGATGATATTCAGGTTTACGCTGTATTAACTAGACAGATGATTCTTTTTAAATTGACTTGTCAGTCGACAGAACATGAATTTTCATCTATGAAAATCCACTGTATTTTTTGGTAAGATTTGAGTTTGCAGTACGTATGAGAAAAGATACTTTTAGGTGCTATCGTTTATAGGTCATAATAATGTAAGTATTCAAACAAGTCAAAAGATTGAGATCAACTGTACGAAGTTGGTTGAATATATCGTCACTTGTGAAAAGCGTCAACCATTACGTGCGCATTTCGAGCATTTCTGAAATCTTATTTAAACAATGTAATTTGTTGATGTACAACTTGATATCAATTTTTATTTGATTATAATTATTTCTGTCCATGGGTACTGAAAAGTTCTGTTTTGATTTTATAAAAATTATTTTTGGGATTTTTTTATTCTAATCAGTTGATTTTAAGTCCTTACTGTACTGTTTAATTTTGGCATGTGGTGTTTAATAACTGCTTGGAAGTAATATCGCTTGACAACGACCCCATTCTAAGAATTGAGTAGCTAAGATGCCAGTTTCTGTTTTTTGGTATTCTGACTGGCTAGTCCAGCCGTGTTAGCTGTCAGTGCGATCGATACATAAAATTACTATTCCTTTTGCGATGCTTCAGGTAAAGAGCGTTTCCACTTCTAACGTAGTTAAGAATGATATTAAGCATTCGCTTTGTCTTCGTCGAGAGCTCAATCAAGACTTCCTTAACCGTTTAGTGTTTTAACGTTCGAAAAATAAGTGTATGTGTTGAGCACTCGGTTTCTCTAGTTGTGCAATCTCGAGGCATTTATTTAATCTGTATGAGGGGGATATATATATATATATTTTTTTAAATTGGAGGGTACATGTTTCAAATTTGAGGGTTCTTGTATGTGACTCAGTAAAGCGATTGGGTGCAGCCACAGTTGCAGTTCAAACAATTTCACCCTTAAGTGATCTTTGTAAGAAGAAAATAGTATATTTTCTTATTTTCATTCCTTAATATTGTATGCATAATTTTCCGTGGAAACTCAACACAAGTAGGTAAAGTATTCAGAGCAGTGAATAACCAGAATTGTCTGTGGCATTAGCATTAGAACTTCTTGCAGAGAGTTATTTAAGACGTTAGAAACTTTAATATTGGTGGCAGAATGTATACATACATTAATGTAGTAAAATACACAATTATGGCACTAGAGGTAAAAATGATGTTCATAAGGATTCCAAGTCATTGTCATTTGATCAAAAAGGAGTCATACAGTATTTTAAGGACATATATGTTCAGCAGGAGATAACATTAAATTAACGAAAAAATTAAAATCAGTTTTAATTGACCATTGTTTATACTCCATAGAAGAATTTATTTCAAAGTTATACGTATATAAAATTATCGCGAGTATCATATATATTATTTCTAATAGGTATTTTTTTGTGACAAGATACTTATCTCCCTTTCCATCTAATCAAAATCGATAAATGAGGTACCATTTTATAGATTAATGTCTCTGCTTTGGTGAAATCATAACGGAATTTATCGGAAGTCAACCCGTAAAGGGAAAAAGTATTAACTATCAAGGTCACGCGTATGAGATAGTTCAGAGCGAAGCCGTTAGGCTTCGCTGCCGTCGATAAGGATTGATCGCGAGCACTGCATCTCAAAGCGATATCGGTAACAAGTGTTTTCTACAGTAAGGAGCTTTCCTGATTTATTTTGCTTTTAAATAATTTTCTGTCTAATAATGTAAATTACCACGAGTTTGTGTCATATGTATGTTTTACGCTGCAAAAGTTTTTCCAGCTTTTTTGTACGGAGTTGTAGGTGTTTTGTATTTCAGTCGACAAATAAACCATTACTACAAATCAGCCCCTTCTTTTTTCAACCTGTTACAAACCATACCACCATCCTCACTATTCGTGGTATTTTATTTGCGAAATTTTCGCGCGGGTCATCTAGTCATGTATAAATGAAGTTGTTAAGAAAATGTTACAGTGCATCTTGTGGTGTATATATCTGTCTTCTTATCTAATGGTTTTTCTGGACTGACCTGGGCCTGCAGGAGCCGGAGGCCTCGTCGAAGACCTGTGAGTCTGGGCAGCGCAGCACGGACACGTGGTACTTGAGGCCGGAGCCTGCGGGCGAGAGCGCGGGCACGCACAGCGAGTAGAAGGCGGGCGTGCGCGGGAAGGCGCGCGGCGCGGGGTCGGCCGCGCAGTCGAGCGGCCTGGCCAGCGGCAGACACGGCGCCGTCTCCTCCGACGAGCTCGACTCCCGGCAGCCGCCCGCCGCGGCGTCGAACCGCTCCACGCACCAGTCTGACGCGCACAACCGACACAGCTCGCTTTCACAAAATTCCTGGGTGTCATAACTAGTTGAACTAGAAGCACCATATTCAGCAACTTCTTAAAACTTAATTATGCAACGTATTGAGATTAATATAGTTTCAATAGCTGATACAGAAACAAGAAAGTTAGGTTTATTCAAAGATCAGTATGAAAATCTTATTTGGACACTTGGATTGGGGGAGGAATATTGCTTCGTATTCTGGTCGAGGTTGGGTAACACCGTGAGAGGTTTCAAATTTAGGACACTCGTCTCAGTGTTTCTCGCTTTATGACATCTGCTGAATATATATATAATACGAGGGTAGGTCCAAAAGTTCCAGGCCTAACTAGGAACGGACATTCAAATAAATGAAATATGTATATTACTTTTCAGTATAACTTCCCTTTATTGTAATATATTTTTCATAACGTGGAATCAAGTATTTATTCCGTCAGAAAAATATTTATTATCTCTGCTTTTAAAATATTCAATTACAACTGCCTGGACGTCTTCATCGATGCAAAACTTGTGTCCACGGAGGTCAGACTACAGTTTAGAAAACAAAAAATAGTCACTTTGGGCCAAATCCAGACTGCACGGTGGATGACGGAGTTCAGAGAATCCGCATTCTTTAATAATGGCTCCACATGCATGGCAGTGTGGACAGGTGCATTATCATGCAGGAGCATCACGCCTCGCGAAAGTTTACCGCGCCTGTTCTCTTTTATGGCGTCTCGCAGTTTCATGATCAAGTTGCCATAGTGTACTGCATTTACTGAAGTATTTTTTTTCCCTTGAAATCAAGCAATAAAATTCCTTCACAATCCCAAAAAATAGTCGCCATGATCTTCTTCGCCAACTGACACACTTTCGCCTTTCTTGACGGAGATTCTCCCATTTGGCGCTATTACATTGGCTCTCTTTTCGACAACGGATCGTAGTACTGGACCATGGTCTCATCACCAGTGACAATGGAATTCAGAAATGAATGTTTCTCCGCTTCCCACAGCTTCAAAATCTCTCGAGCACAGTTCACTCGTTCTGCTTTCTGCACTGCAGACAGAATTTTGGGAATCCAACGAGCACTGACATTATTCATGGAGAATTCGAAGAACAGTGGTTTTTGACAAGCCCAGTCTCGCTGCAATTTCTTTTGCCATCAGTCTTCCAGTTCCTACTGCGCACTTGCGATGTTTTCATCAGCAGTCGCTGTCACCGGGCGTCCAGAGATGGGTCATCTTCCAGGGAATCTCTGCCAAATTTAAAAAGTTTTGCTCAGTGTTTCACTGTAGAATACGAAGGAGAAGCGTCTCCGTACACATTTTGCAGGCGTACATGGATATTAGACGGCGTACAGCCTTCTTTAGTCAAAAATTTATCATCGCACGATACTCCACAGGTTACGTTTGGTCCTCTCTCTGGCGCGCGAGAACTTGTGGAGAAGAACGCAAATATGGACGCTAGTGTCTCAAAACTTCACCTTCGAAACGCGGCAATTCAAGCTTTTGTACCCATCCGCTAAGTAGGTCAGGCCGGGAACTTTTGGACCTACCCTTGAAGTTAAAACAGTTATAAAATCTGGATAACTGTTTGTGAATGCTTGACAAAGAGTGGATTCGGTGCACGGAAAATTCCAGTCTCCAGTGATCCAGCTGGTCGATATTCGTTGTGGATTGACCTGAGATGTGTCCGAGGTTGGGTCCGCAGAGGTGGTAGCGGCGGCAGTCTGCGGGGTCGGGGAACAGCCCCTCTGACAGGCAGCGGAAGGGCGCCGCCCGCGAAGCCTCGCACCGCCCGGGCCCGTCCGTCTGCGCCACGCACGACCCCGCCTCCGCCTGCAACACACCCAGTATCAACTCAGACAATAATTTATGGTAGCAGTTTGACATTAATACCAACGTACCAAAAGGTCCGAATAGGTGTTTATGATAAAAGATTTCGCAATTTTCGCACTCATCTAGCTGTCACCAAATGCTTCTCGAGATACTACAGTGCGTTTACACTCCTTTCTCTTCCGATGTTTCGACTGTGGTTTTCAGTCTTCTTCAAGAGTCAAGCCATCTGATGAGCTTACTAGAGACCCGCTTCGTATCGCCTTTAAAGTGCAGAGACAATCGATCACGAAGCAACCATCTATTGAGCATAATAATCAAAGACTTAATGCTTATAGTTCCTATGGTATGTCTTTGGAACCAGTGTTATTTATTTAATTCAAGCGCATTTCCATGCTTGCATCAAACCGTATTTAATTTATTTGGCTGTTTGAATATTTCAGTAGCCTCTATAAATTTCTATTCTAACTAGCCCTGGTACTCGCAACTTCCCATACTACGGGAATTAATTATGTCACTCAATAATCCATTTCCGATATTTTTATAATTTACTGTTTAACGATTTTACGTTTTACACATTTCCTGTACAAATGGCTGAGGTTATTTTGATGGAACTTGGTACCCACGTTTCTAATTAGGCGACTAAAAATATTGTAGGAATAAATGAATCTCAGACCATTTGCTTTGTGCTTCACCGGCGGTTAGTCGCTCAGAAACATACTCCAAATGGAGCTATTGACATGAAATTTGATTAACAGGTGTAGAAAAATTGAAATCAGTTGTGAAAATAAAAAAATATATTAACAAAAAAATCTGGCATAACGTGAAATCTATCGAATCAATTTTGATGGGATATTCACAGTAATAAACCTCATATTCTGACTTATGAAATTTGAAAGCCTAAGATCTGCAGAATATGTCGTATTTCTTATGACGCTACGTGATTTGCCGCCGGAGCAGGGAGTAAAAATGTGCATGCAATCTCATTTTTTTGACGTCATGTTTCACTCATTTCTGTAAGAACACAATGAGACTTTTTCAATACGTACATGGAAATATTACGACGCATTACATTTCTCATCGAAATTGTCTTGTTTTGTTGATGGAAAAATGAGGGCAAAGAATTGTATTCTAATATCTTTTCTAAACTAATCCTCAGAATGACAAATAACAACCCCCTCCCCACCCCCTTCTATCCAGGCTGGTTGGGATATCTGTCAAACTTTCTAAAAAGTTTTGATATTTTTCCGAAATGACCGGGAGAATTTGACACACATGATTCAAATTGTGAGACTAAAATTGCTGTGCGGACAAATCAACCTCAACCTCAAAGCTGGGAACTTTGCTAGTAGTATATATTTAAAGTGAATACATAGAGTGCTAAACAGCCCGTGATTTTCGTGAAGAACTTCTCGCCATCTGTCCAGGAACCACATAAATTTTTCGCTAACGTGTTTCGTCATATGTGTAATTTTGGGAAGAAAATTTTGGGTTATTACAGTCGGCCTTATATGCTTTGCTTGCACACTGCTGTCAGAATTCGAAACTATAATAATTTTCGTATACACAATATAAAAAGTCAGCGACAATAATTACAGAATCCAAAGTGTAAAATCGATAGTTATTTATCACGAAAAAAATTTAATATGATGAATTTTTGGAAAATAAGTTTGCTTTGCCACATACTACGAATAGTAGCATTAATAAGCGTACACAATGTAATCACGAATGTTTAGGCCCGCCCACTTAAAGTATTACGATATAACGCAGAATTTAAGCTATATCTGATATTTAAATCTGTGAAAACTTCATCAAAATCCGTCCGATAGTTTTTGCATGACGTCATTTAAAAGAAGTCACCAGGAAACGCTCCGAAACCTAAAATGCAGGTTCTTTGTCAGCAGTGACTATTCTATACTTTGACTATTGCCTTTCTTTTCTTCCCCTTACCTCACCATGACAACCAAAACAACCTCCAGGAATAACTGACCGTTTAGGTTTATTACACGGAATACAAAGTACCGAATATGGTATGAATAAACATTATATATAATTTTAATGAACTATTACTGTTATGCCACAACACGGATAATAGTAATCATATTTTGAACGATAGTTGCATATAAAATACTAATTTATTAGACATCCTAAAATTTTAATGGCATCATACATCGAATTAAATTTGTTAATAACGTAAGTATGCCTACTGAAGAAAATGTTTACAGTTTTTGAATAGTTTTAAATACACTTATATGTAACCACTATACTCTATCTACTTTTAACGTTAATGCTCTGAGCTGTGTTTGCTGGTAGTCACTAATGATGTTATTTTTACGCTACACAGCCTTTTGGCCTGCATTACTTGTCGTAACTGTCCAATTGTCATTTACCAGTTAGTTGCGTTGTTATTAGTCCTGCTCTGCGACAAAGCGTTAGCTTGCATTACGCGATGGATATTGAATCCTGTAAATATATTACTAAACAATTAAAAAAAGATAGTTATGATACATCAATCTTGCAGAAAAACATATCTCTTCTTTACAATTCTATATTATCACCAAAATGAAAATCTATCTAAAGACCAGCAAAACCAGCAGATAATATTTTTAAAAGACTTTACTCAGTATTCTATAATTAATGTTTAAATACGTTCAGTTTATTGTTCGATGATAATTTAGTATTTGTGAAGACTGAGTTTGATATTACTAACAACTCACTGCCTCTTCTCTGTACTACTGTACTACAAAAAGTTCTCGCAGTTTGATTTAAGCACAGATATTGTAATAATAAGCCCAGTTACAGATGTGTCAATCTTCGAGCACATATTGAATTTTTCGGACATAGATGAAGTTGGTAAGCCTTCAATTTTCTGACTAGCTTAAAAGAAATAATATGAGACAGATAAATAATTTAATTTATTAATAACACTATATACGCCATAAACATTATTTTGTTTCGTTGGTTGTCTTTCCGTTGCGGGCACTTTGAATTTTGTGAACAGAAACGTGTCTGTTGCTTTATTTTGATTTGTAATTTGTTGCGAGAATCAAAAAACGGAAAATGGAAGAATGATATACAGGTATCATTTGGTTTGATGAGTTTTTGGAAACTATTTTTGGCGTTGTTATGTGCGAATCGTGTTTATGTGGGCTGGTTCAGCTAGTTGGTGTACTGACCGAGCACGCCATGTCCTGGCCGACGCTGGCGCAGGAGAGGCTGGCTACAGGCTGCAGCTGCCTGCCGTCTAGTTCCGCGCACACCACCAGCAGGTCGCAGCCGTCGCACTGGGGGCCTGCCCGGCCTGGCGCGCACCGCCCCTCCTCCGCCTGCCGCCGCCGCCGCCTGCTGCTGCCGGCCAGGTGCCCGCAGCCCTCCACCTGCACAACGCAATGTGGGAATGACAGCGTGTTATGGACGAGAAGGCCCGTCTGCAGCTTGAGTTTTAGTTAAAATACTGTTAGTAAATTTAGTTTCGCCCAAAAATGAAAGGAATTGTTGTTGCTATAGATATGAAAATCACGGTTTCAAAAGAAAGATTCACTCAATTTATTTAACACTGTATCTGTTCCAAAATCGAATGTTGCATCACTTCTAGCCGTAACTGCAGACTTCAAAATTAAACATTCAACTCTCCACATAGTAAACCTTTTATCTGTCACAGATGACCCGCTGCAATGCATGTGCGCGCTCTTTTGGCCAGCTGTTACCAGTCAAAGATTCTTACACTGTTACGATACTATATTTTTTTCCAATCCCAAAGCCTATACATTCTACGGCTTGTGGGATCCTTTCATACACAAATCAGTTTACGGACATCAGTATAATTATATATAAACAACTATAATAAATTAAAGAAAAAAGTAATACAAAAATAATGGGTGGGTTGTGAGATTGTCACAAACGCTGTTAATCACAAGTAATTCGAGTCCTCTCCCACATACTGGGCATGTAATACTTATTAAAATGTTCAGCTCTTTCTTTATTGGTCATCTGACCTGTACACGCATTAGCAAAATCTTTTTTACTTTTTTGAGTGAGACGATAGGGCCATTTAAGATCACACACACAGCAACTCTGCATCTTTTCAACAGTTGTATTATATGTTATAGGGAGGACGCAGGTTCCAATGCCCTTCCGACCATCCAGATTTTGCTTTCCCATGGTTTGTCAAAATCATTCCACGCGAATGTCGGATTGGTTCCTTCAAAAGACTATGACTGAATTTCTTTCCATTCCTTGTCACGAGCTTTTTTCCGCCTCTAATAACCTTGCTGTGTACGAAGCGTAAGGCCAAAGGATAAGAAAAGAAATCTATGTTATATACAAGAAGAAAAGATAACTGAAACAATCTAAGCCCTCATACGAATTCGAAACTACAACCCCATTAATACAATGATAGAACGTTAGCCACTATGGGCGCCGAAAATTGCAGTCAGACGACAACAGCCTATTTGAAGTTATATATACCAGTATATAGGTGAAGATTACGAATTCATTTTGCTACGAATGCATTCTTTTTTAAGTAGAGTTTCTTTTCCAATGATAGGACTAATTCTTTTTTTCTCAACAGTTAGTAAGATCTAAAATAGAGGTGGGCAGGGGTTTGAAGTTATGTGGTTGTGATATGAGTGAGTTGATAATGGATCCATGTGCTAGCCGACTGAATGTGACGGGGTGAGTGTACGGACCTGTTGTGCGGGCAGACAGGTGGCGCTGCGAGCGGAGAAGGCGGTGCCAGGGGGGCAGTGCGCCACCCGCACGGCTGTCGAGTTGACGCAGAGCACGAGCGCGGAGCAGTCTCCAGGCAGCGGGCGAACACCAGCTCCCTGCGCGCACCACGCGTCCCTGCAACAGTCAAAACAAGGAAGCTTGCGAAAAGAAAATCTCTTAAGCAAGGGAGTATAAAAAAGACAATCCCATGGTGATACATAGATTTGACTCTCACTTTTTACCGTCGGCCTTTAAGGCTCGCCCACACCGAGGTCATAGGGAAGAGAGAGGAGTCGGGACGAGGAACTATGAGGAATTCCTCCATGGCCTTTTCATTTGGAATGACTTCGGGAAACTATGGAAAAACCGAACTCTGTCGTTTTTTCTTCCTATTATTCTTTGATTCTACTTCTGACATGTCGTTAAATCTAAAATATCAGTACCAACGCTGCGGCAATAAAAATTAAAATCTTTTCGCTCCACTTTCAATGACCTGCTATACAACCAAAGTTCACCAACGCCAATTTTTAGCAGCGAACATACTAAATTTGAAAATTGACAAGATATCATATTCCACTATAGATTTATCCTTGTCTAAGAGTAGGTGAACTTAGAAAGAATTTGAATTCTCAGAAACGTCAAAAAATTAGAAATAAAAACTACACCGCCCACTTTCGGTTAGTTATCTGCAATCCAGTCACAGATAGTTAACGGAAAATTCAACTAGCAAACATAATACATCTGAAAATTGATACGATATCGTTAATTTATATCTTACTGTCGTATATTAATCATAATCTACAATTAGATGAATTTAAAAAGAATATAAAAAAATGAAAGAAACGAAAAAATTTCGACAACAGTAGAAAACTGCGAACTTAGTTTTATTTCTTAAAAAATATATAGGCAGTGTTAACAGGAATACTCAAAATCCCGTATCCACTTTAATAAAATGCTTTGGACCTGTAAACTGTATAGCCCGGCAACCTGCAGTCAGTCTCTATGACACATCGCATCTCGTCGTCCACGATTAAGCCGATCTTGTTGAATTTTGAAAAGGAAATAGTATGTAGCATTAGGAGGGACATAACATACTTTCCTCCGGCATATTTTGTCATGAAGTTTTGAATATCAGTGCACGTTATTAGGGCTCGCCGCTGAAGAGGCTTCTTTACGCGTAGTAGTGGCGCTTTGCATGTACCGGATGCGGTGACGTTACCGAGCGCTCAGACAGCACGCAGTGGCAACGAAGCTCAAAATATTAAGCACTGTATTTTATACCCAGCATCACAGTATATTCTTACCTTTATTTTAAGCGAATTAATACATATTTGTTTTTTTGATTCGTGGTCCGCCATGGAAAAGTAATTATTATTCAATTGTTATAATTATTGATTTGTTTTTTATACAATTTTACAAGCATTAAATAAAATACTTTCCTCTGGTATAACTAATAGATTGAAAAATATTAATACTTACGTTTTATTGGAAGGTTTCCTTCTGACCTATGGTTTTTTTTATTCCTTGTGTAACGTACAGTACATTTGAATTCGCAGAAAAAACCTAATACGGTAAATGAAGTAAAAATCGTTTGGAAAGCCTAACTTGCTATTTGTGCATGTGATTCATTTATGATTTTGCTCTTTTACTACTAAGGTAGTTCGTTTATATTATTTTGTTCTACAATGTTACCACAGCATTCAATTCACAATGGAATATTGCAGGAACATATTATGAGGATGAGTTGTTATTGTTATGGAGTATTATTTCTAGCGCAAACCATCATTGTTTCAGGTTAACCACCATAGTTTTATTTACGATCGTTTATCCTTTATCTCGAACCATGCAACGCTGGCAACAGTTGTCATATGTTAACATTGTGTTAAGTAAGCATAATCATTCGAATCTATCTTCTTCCAAATACCTGTCAGCATCTTTCACCCAGATGCTTAGTTTTTTAGTAACAAATGTGAATAAGAGTTAGTGTGTTTTTCAGAAAAGCTATTGTGCCCTCTATGTATACCAAACCCTAACAAACAATACTTTAAGCCGTTAGAGATGAACCTCATTTCTCCTATACCACCTATCCTGACATTGCGACACAATAAGCAGGTGAGAGAGATGCTTCACAACAGTCGTAAATTAAAGTACCAGCAGATATTCGGATGTTGGACAACAAGTCCAGGTATTATGTGCCAAAGGTCTTGGTATAGCAAGATGTAAATATCCAGACTATGGTAGCACCACGGAAGAAACGTGTAAACGTTCAGCGTCGGGTCTTTCATTCGTGCTCTTTTGAGTCGTTTGAAATGTTTTCTGGCGTGATTATCGCCGCACGACATAAATTAACAGGTTTTGAACGCACAATGGCAGTTGGCACTAGACGGGTGGAGCATTCCATTTCGGAAAATGTATGTGATTTCAAAATTCCTTGATCCACAGTGTGAATTGCAGTTTCCTTCATGGACAACACAATGGCCGATCACTTCTACTTAATGACCGAGATCAGCGTCGTCTGCACTGAAGTGTCAGGCAAGCAACACTCAATATGGAACATACGGCAGACGTGTGACAGTGAAGCGAAATTTGGGGTTGATAGGATATGGTGGAAGAAGGCCGACGGGAGTGTCTCAGCTAACAAAACACCATGAACTACAACGCCTCTCCTGTGTTCGTGAAAGTATCGTTTGGAACTCAGATGGCTGGAAAACGACTGCGTGGTCAGATGAGTCACGATCCAGTAGGTAAGAGCTGACGGTGAGGTTCGAGTGTGGCGCAGATCCCACGAGGCCATAGACCCAGACTATCAGGAAGGTACTGTTAAAGCTCGTATGGGTTGTATTTACATGGCTTGGACTGCGACTTTTGGTCAAACTGAACCGACCATTCACAGGAAATCGTTATTTTCAGCTACTTGGAGACTATTTGCAGCCATTCTTGGCCCTCATGTTTCCAAACAGCGATAGAGATTTCCAAGATGATAATTTGTCATGTAACCGTGCCCAGTCATTCACTATCGTTTTGAGAAACATTCTGAACAATTTCAGTGAACGATGTTGCTACATGAATTCAATGAACAGGCACGATTTCCTGTGAATGGTCGGTTCAGTCCATGCCATGTAAATACAGCCCATACGAGCTTAAACAGTACCTTCCTGATAATCTGGGTCTATGGCCTGGTGGGATCTGCGCCACACTCGAACCTCACCGTCAGCTCTTACCTACTGGATCGTGACTCATCTGACCAAGCAGTCGTTTTCCAGCCATCTGAGTTCCAAACGATACTTTCACGAACACAGGAGAGGCGTTGTAGTTCATGATGTTTTATTAGCTAAGATACTCCCATCGGTCTTCTTTAGCCATATCCCATCAACTCCATATTTCACTGCACTGTCTGCATGGACACGTCTGCCGCGTATGTCCCTGGTTGGGACATGACCGAAAGGTCAGTTTATGCGCAACGTCCCAAACCGGCAACACTTCCGCAATTATGTACGGCTGTAGAGGAAGCATGGCTGAATATGTCTTCATGAGACTTTGATGACTTGATTAGTCAATGCCGAAACCGTTTGCTGCACTTCGCCTCCCACACGATAATAGAAGATATTCCATCAACTTTTTGTGTTTCAATGTATATGGAAACCGGTAGAAAATATGCAGTTCTTCTCCGCGCTTTGACAATTCTGTTAGACAATTACTTGCGATATGGATCACATACAACACTACTCTATTCTACACGATTCTTGTACACTATTTGATGAATTCGTTTTGAAAATTATGCCTTTGAACCACAGTACAAGACTAACTAGATTCTGGTTCATGATCGCACTTCAGAATACAGTACTTTATATTTTGACACCTAACTACTGCAGAGGATCAATCTCATTAAAGGTTAAACAATCAATTTCGTAACCATGAGCAATCTGGTTCTTTTCTTCCTCGCAATGCGCTTTTTGCAATTCAAATGTACTAACGGTTACTGCTAGTTGCAACATAATAACTGCCACTTGTGATCAGTAGTACTCCTGGAGTACTAGGGTGGAGCATCTTTATTTAGTAGATTAACTCTTATCTCTCATTACACTGAGACATTTACAAGAGTTTCTGGGATATAAAATAATTATGAGATCTTTCAGTTACTATTCCCTTAACATAACACATCTACACTTCATTAAAAACATCGATGACCAAAAAGGATACCATCGGGAAAAGTTATGAAATTTTTTGTTACCAGACTGAAACTCAAAATTTATTTTTAACCGGGTTTTTGCTTCTTAATATGAGCAAATTATGATAAGTTTATAGTATTTCCTTTTAATTTATATACTTTTTCCGTTTCTTTTCTCATTGAGAATAAACGCGTCTCATTATAACGATATACAACGTGCAATAGTCTTGATCCGCAAAGATTGTGTGGAAACATAAAAGGGACACATAAACGCAGATGATAAGTGAATGTGCTAAAATGACAGTAACATCTCACCTTCCTAATAGTCACGGCTTCCCATCATCATAACTTTAAATCCATAACACAAACCACATTTTGACAGCTGTAATACAGATATTGATTAACTGTTGAGTAGGTTACCACGTTTTAACACTAGAGTAGGATGGATGTGTATTTAATGCCATCACATGTAAAAGACGAAGATGACGTTTTACGAAAATGGGCAATTAAATAGAGGATTTCAAAGAGCAAAGTATCAACTAAGTATGGTACTACAGTAAAATTACCAAGGAAAATTGTATTAGGGAAGCACAGTAAGCTAGATCCATGTTTGTACGCTTCCTTCGGTAATAATTTTAGAACATAACGCTTGATATATTAACTGTAGGGACTTACCTGGATTTATGTGCATCATGGGCCAGTACACCACCTCCCTGCGAAAATTGTTAAACATTAAATTAGGACTTTTGGGGTAAAATTTGTTATGAAAATAAAATGTGCACGTTTCCCTATAAAATTTATTTTGAAAATCGTAAGACAAAATTATAATTATAGTAACGAACAAACTGTATATTACCAGCAAAGTGAGGAGAGCAATGGCGTAAGCGCTTGTCTTCGAGGTAAACATTTGTTGGCTCCAGGAGAGGCGCGGAGTGAGCTATGCAGCGCCATGACGGCGGGTTTTGTCAGTTCTCTGCAGGAAGCCTGACACACGGCTCAATGTGGCCCACATGGTGCTGCTATTGATACCACTGCACGCACATGTGTCGCAACGCTGTTGTCCTAGGTGCACCGTCTTCTCAACTCCACTCAGAGTACCTCTTGACACCATTAGAGACTTCGCTATCAGTATTCCTGTAGTAGATGCTAAGAAACGCGCGCCGTATAATGGTATTTTTTTTATTATTAAGTGACAGTGATACCTACTGGGACTTTTTTCTTCCTTGAGAAATGTGACGCAACATTTCTTTTTACTCATGTTTTACGTTATTTTCATTGCTTAGCATTTCTAGCTGAGGGATACCTTCGTTTCTTCCTTCTAGACTGAATTTATTGCTTGCAGTTGAACAATGCGCTAAACATCCGGCTGCTTAATGTTCTAAGTGAGGAAAGTCTTAAATTACTCTAAAAAAAAAGAGAAAAGGAGAATCCTTTGAGTTTGAATTGTTTATCTAGGATAAACAAAGAAGTTTCTAAAACTACATGTATTTAGCACAAAGTTTTATGGAAGTAAAACTTGGAGCTTATTAAAAATATCACAAAGAAGGAAAATTAAAGCAACTGACATATTTTACAACAGAAGTATTTTGGAAATTAAATGAACAGATGAACTACGAAATGAGCGTTTTTTTTTTTTTTTTTTTTTTTTTTAATATGGACGAAGAAAGAAGTATGTACAAGAGTCTCACAGAAAGAAGGGAAAGAATAGAGGTCGGGTCGTATTTTAATACATGATGGGTCTGTTAATTTGTTAGTGGAGGGAGCAGTCAAAGAAATGAACTACAGACGAAGACAAACATTAGAATTTATGAAGCAGATAATTGAGGAAGAACGTTGTAATAGGTATAGCTATGTATTGAGAAGGGGTTAGTTCAAATAAGGAGAGATGCAGGATTGCATCAAGCCAGTCGAGAGAGATTCATTGCACACATATACAAATGTTGCAAGCAGCTTTCATAGATTTCTACGTTTATAAGAGGAAGGCATTAAAAACCTCTTGGTATTCATCTATATACTATTAGAGGATCCTTGCAGTTCCCGTCGATTTCACTCTAAAAGGACACAACAGCTCCGTTTATGAAAATGATGATAGATGTTTTGGCTATTTGACTATTTTTTGAAAATGGTTTTAAATAGTTTATTGATACACGTTATTTACCGGGTAATATTTATTTTTTAACAAAAGTGCTTATTTTACGTAAAATTCAACGTTAAAATTTAAAGTATTTGAATGCCCGCCTAAACGCTCCTTTGCTGCCTGGCGCGGGCCAACGACACTCGTGACGTCACGTGCCAGCAGGCGCTCACTCTTCCTAAGTAACGTATGGTTTATTTCTCTGAATTTGTATATAAATTGTTGAAAATATGGTTTATAAATAGTGTGTAGTACAACAATATACAATCAAAACAATAAAAACTCTCCAAATAAACATAAGTGTTTCCGCATTAGCTGAAATAGGAAAAAAAGTCGCTGCAACTTGCTCATGGAAACCCAGACGACATTGCGACTAAGCCGCATATCATTTACTGTAAATATAATTTACACCATAATTTCTTTGAGATAATGTAGTGCGCTGTTTAAGGCGAGTATCAGTAAAGTTAGGGATCTTAGGTTCGATCCTCGCTTTGCACTATCTTTTGTTATTTGTAAACGTTTTCTTTGGATACTAGTTGCTGTTGGTAGCGCCGCATATTCTTTTTCTAAAATCCACCAAATTCTTTTTCCGAATGTTTCACAAATTTTTGGATAGAAAGAGTATTATAAACATTTGAGACATAACCAAAAAATACTTCGAAACTGAAACTGGACATTACTTGCACACCAATAAAAAGTTTTAAAAAACTGAAAATAACTTGGGCACTAAAAGTAAATACCGCTTAAATAGATGCAATTATGTCAGAAAGGCAACATACAGTTGTATCATCACGTAAAAATTCCAACAAAAAGTATTCAAAGCGCTCCGGAATTCTTGCGAGATTACCATGCAATGTTATTGTTAAAATAAATCCTATTATTCACTGACGGGTACTTGGGTTTTGTTGCAATGATGATGTATCTCTGGTATGTTTCAAAATTAAAAGCAGTAGGTTATCTTTTTATAAAAGTTTTCTTGTTTGACAGCAATTTATGTTTCAAACGTTTGCATGACGTTTTACGACTTCTTCTAATAAAAACATGATTCTGTAAAGCAACAAACGGCAAACAGAAAAGAAAAAAAATGTACACACGAAATAAATATTATCCTAATCAAGGTTCGAATATAGGATCCTCAAATTCCTATAGCACTCTTTAACCAAGCAGCTAGCTGCCTGGACAACGTGGCACCGTTACTTTTCTTCTAGTTAATAGTGAACACTTAAACATCACAGTTTCTACGTGCGGTGAAGTGAACGCGGTCGGTAAATAAATAAACAATAAATTCAGTTTCGTTGGATAAAAAATGTTATTTATCTATAATTATTTATCCGCAGTTAAGAAGTATTGTCCATAACATCCAGTTATTTAACTGTTGTGCTTACCTTATACTACACTTTCATTTTTCTCGTAAGTATCTCCTAAAACAACTAAGTTAATTTAAAATTTTAGTCATTCTTATGAAGGATTTCTGTTAATCTCTAACTTTCAGTTTAAATATAAATGATTCTCGAATTGAAGTTATCACATTCTCAAGCTCCATAGAATAAAAGTCAGTGGTTGTTTCTATAGCTAATAAAATAATTTTATGTATTTTTTCGCTGTAGGCTTCTACAAATTGTTCTTTATTTTATATTCAACACAAAATCTCATTAGTAACAAGAGATATCCAGCAACAAATAGTTGAAAACTTGGATAGCGGGAAACACTCCATACACAACCGCAGCGTCTATAGGCAGGTGACGTCACTAAAGCGATCGCCAATCCCAGAGCGTTTTCTGTCACGTGACAAGAGGCAAGAAAAATTTGATTTTTATTTCGATTTTTTAATTAAAATGATGGATATCTTTCTTTTCAAATTTAACAAAAATAGCTTCCTTAAGCATTAATCTACGCTAATGACTACAATTTGTAATATACCGGGTGCTTCAAAAAAATGTATACACACTTTAAACTATTGTTGTTTTCCCGCTCTACAAGGCTAGTGTTATATTTCTTCGCCAGGTGCCAGCATAATCGTCCCTCTATGTTATATTATCAGTTGGAATTTGTAATATTAACATGGGGGACGTACGTTTGAGTTTTGAAGAACGTAAGCAGGTTATTAAGTGGTACTGGAAGTTTGAGAATGTAAATGAAGTTCAAAGACAGTGGAGAAGGGAGTATGATACAGAACCACCTTCAAGATTAACAATTACACGCATACGAGACAAGTTCGAAGTTCATGGAACAGTGTGTGATGTGCATAAAGGTCATTCAGGTCGGCCTCGAACAGCTACAAGTGATGAGTCATCAATGGCAGTCTTGGAACTGTTTCAACGCTCTCCTAACAAATCTTCAAGGCAAGGGGCACGTGAAAGTGATGTAAGTGCTAGCAGCGTGCTACGCATTCTGAAGAGAGGCAAGTATCGTGTTTACATTCCAAGGCTGGTGCAACAGCTAAGTGACGACGATCCAGATAGAAGGTTGCAATTTTGTGAATGGATTCAGGAGATGGTGATACGTGAACCGGGATTTATGGGTAGCATCATTTGGTCGGATGAAGCCCAATTCAAACTTAATGGAACTGTCAATAGGCACAATTGTGTTTACTGGGGTGAAGAAAATCCTCACATTACAATTGAAAAAGCTGTAAATTTGCCAGGTGTAAATGTGTGGTGCGGTTTGTCTTCAAGGGGACTCATTGGACCTTTTCGATTTGAAGGCACTGTAACTGGTATTAATTACCTAAAAATGCTTGCTGATTCCATATTTCCTGCCATTCGTGCATTATACGGTAATGATGATTTTTATTTTCAACAAGATGGTGCTCCGCCGCACTATCACAGGGACGTACGAGCTTACCTGGATCAAAATTTGTCGGGCCGGTGGATAGGACGCAGGGGGCCAATCGAGTTTCCAGCACGCTCTCCAGACCTTACACCACTGGATTTCTTCTTGTGGGGCACAGTAAAAGATGAGGTGTACAAACGTAAACCACGTAACCTAGACATTCTTTGGAATGAGATTCAAGCAGTGTGTAGAGAAATCTCATTGGACGTTTTGATACGATGTACAGAATCTGTGGTGACTAGTACTCAGAATTGTATTGATGCTGCAGGTCACCAATTTGAACAGTATTAACATTTGTTGTTTATGTTTGATTTACATTGGACTTTTAGCTTTCTATTTTCCTGAAATTTAACTTTGTAGAACGGTAAATAAATTTTCTATGGAAGTTCAAAGTGTGTATACATTTTTTTGAAGCACCCTGTATTTTGAATACTTTCAAATAGCCTCGTCAATTGAGGTTTTTGAAATTATGTAAGGGTAGTCATTGTCGCCACACATTCACGGAAATTCTGCCACTCTGTTTATTTATGAGAAACGCGACGTTTAAAATAATCGTGCACAACTTTTGATAACCGAATAACCTTTTCTTTGTGCTGAAAACCTGTAAAAGTAACAGATCTCCTGGTGAGGATGACATTCATATTGAATTTTTTAAATTTAGTGACAGGACATTTAAAGAACGGCTGTTGAACTTTATCAACAGGATCTGGAGAGCTGGCAGAGGGCAATTGTCATCCCAATTCACAAAAAAGGCGAAGTCAAAGATTGAAATAATTATGGAGGAAATAATCTTGCTCAACGATGGTTATAAAATTTATTCCAGTATAATTCAATCCAAATTTCTAAATTTTTATGAACCACTCCTTTGAGAAGAACAAAATGGGTTTCGGAAGAGTAGATCATGTGCAGGTGGTTATTTCACACTGTAGATGCTAACTGAGAAAAGGAAAGAGTTTAATCTGGAAACACACCTGGCTTTTATTGATTTCACGAAAGCTTTTGACACAATCGACAGAAGGAAACTTTGGAAAATTCTGGCTGAAAGTAACACCGCACCACATCTCATAAAAAACAATTCGAAACATTTACAGCCACAATGTAATCGCAGAAAGAACCGGACATCAGCTGTTGGAATGGAAACCCATTAATCGAGGAGTAAGACAAGGGTTTGCCTATCGCCACCTATAATCAGCATATATATAAATAAAAAATCATTTGTGACTGGCGACAAGAACCCCATTGCAGAATCAAAATAGTCAGACAGATTAACCTGGACACAGATTTGCAGATGACCAAGTGCTTTTTGCTGAATCAGAAGATAACCTGTAGAGATCGTAATATAACCTCCATAAGACAACAAAAGAGTACAACATGGAGATTTCCCTGAATAAAACCAAAGTTATGGCCTTAGTCATTAAAAACCACAAAAGAACCACAATTTCAATAGAAAACACACCCATAGAACAAGTAGTAGAATTTAAATACCTAGGTTACAACTTAAGCTACACCCTAGAAACCGATAGGCAACAAAAAATCACAAATTTCACCAAAGTTACAGGAATAGTAAATAGCACCTTCAGACCATATTTTGTTCAACGGCATAAAAGAATCAGGCTATATAACACCCTGGCTAAACCTAACCTATTGTACGCCAACGAGGCCTGGAGACTCCGCAAAGGTGATGAGTGAGGCTAATGGCGGCTAGGTTGCGATTCATGAGAAGAACAGCTGGCTGCACATTACGATACAGGAAGAGATATGATGAAATACTTAAAGAACTCAAAGTCAAACCAGTTCTCCAAACTGTGCAAACCTACAGAACATCTTGGACAAACCATGTACTAAGGATAAAGACGGATCGGAGCCCACGAAAAATTCTCAAATACCATCCTAGAGGCAGGAGAGATGTAGGAAGACCACCAAGAAGATGGATTGAGACCGTAACAGGCAACTACGCCTAACACTAGATAGAAAAAAAGAAGAAGAAGAGAAGCTTGTCCTTGGGTACCTACAGTAACTTATTACAAATCTCTGTCACACTACTGAGATAGTTGCACTACTGCTCGTCTCTCACACTCTGCCAACCAGGTAAAAGTTAAAACTATCAGCTGGCGCACTACCCACAGATTACACAAACTACTAATGTAGTGTGTTTCTTCTGTTAGTGAAAACTGTCTTTTGCTTTACTTTTCTACTAAGTGTTGTTATTTGTACGCGCATCAGTTTTAAATTGAACATGAAAACCTTTGTCTCTTTGATTACTGTGTAGCACCCAGAAACGTTTTTGGGAGCAAGTTGTACACTTGTGAATTATTTGCTTTCAAGTTCATTCATTGCTCCAGGCGTCATGGTTTCGAGGAGGGTGCATCTTATTTTATTCTGCACCTTAACTCCAGTGGCGACAACTTCAGAGCTCTACTTACACCGTCCACACCCTTCACAGGCTAGTCTGCGGACCACGTATACCTTCGCACAAGCATTCTCCTACTTGAAATACTGCTATAGAAACCAACAACTTCTGGCGACCCCAATAAAACAGTAAAAAAAAAAAGTTATACAGTATCATACTGAATCCGCAGAGTAAGGTACAAGTTGTGTAATTATTCCGCCTCAGAAACATGAATTTCACAAAAAACAAAAACCCAAACTAACATTCAGTTCTAATCTTTAGCATGTATTCAACGACCTGTAATAACGACAAGTTAAGGAACCAGCAAAAAATGAAAGTTAGTTTTCGACTTTAGTAATTTTTCAACCCATTTAAACTGGATGTAGTATTTTCAGATTACGGTGCACCAAGAACAGTTTGTTATGAAATATTATTATTTTACTTTCATCACTACTGAACTATGAAGTATCTACTCACTGTTAAATTTCTCATTTATTGAAACATAGTAGCAAAACAAACAGTTTGTATGATAGCACAGTTATCCTGTACATTTAAGTTTGCAAAAATATTTGTTTAACCACCGTGCATGCTAATGTTATTTATTTATCGTATGGCATCGCAACATATTTATTTTACAGAGATAACGGATAACTGAATGTATTTGAATATAATACATGATCAATAACTGCAATAGAGCAAGTCACAGCTTCTACTGCTGATGGTGTAGCGTGGGGAGGCCGTCCCTCTCAGGGACTCGTCAGGGATGGGGAGGAGGGGGGGGGGAGCTTCACCGCCCCTACATCGTCGGAAGTAGCATGCCTCTTCCTCCGCCTCTTGGAGTTTAAAAACTTTAACATGATATACAGTACTTAGAGGTTTACTCTGAGATATCATTGTTAGACTAAGAACTGGTCATTTACCATATAATAAGGGGGCATCCACAAATTACGTGAGGTGTTTTTCCGGATTTATGGACCCCCCTCCCCCCTGGTGAGATTACGTGAGATCTGGCCGGACCCCCCCCCCTGTGGTGAGATCTGGCCGGACCCCCCCCCCCCTTTTGTGGTGAGATCTGGCCGGACCCCCCCCCCCCCCTGTGGTGAGATCTGGTCCCTGAGAACCCCTAGAAATCGCCCTGGAAACTTTTGTAGAGCTTTTTTTTTGTGAGATTTCCGTAGACACCCCACCCCTCCCCCTTGGTGAGATTTCGCCGGACCCCTCCCCCCCTATTTCACCTCACGTAATTAATGGATGTCCCCTAATAACATTTTAAGGTGGGGGGAAGGGGCGTGTTATTTGTATGACAAAAGGGAGACGTGAAAAGCAAACGCTATAATGTAGCGTCAGGAAAGTCCTTCGTTGTCCCTCATACTTCCTTAAAGGGCCTTGTCCAATAACGTCTTCCACCGCCTGTGGGCAGGGGGCAGGGTTGAGATGTCTCATGATCCAGATTCCTCTCTCCATCTTGAGTCCCGGTAAGGTACGTGATGGATCTTCGGTGCTTCGATGTGTCTCTCCTTTTTGGGCGCCTTTGGTCTCTGACGCTAAAATATCTTTCATTGTGTTGGTTCATATTGGTTTGCGTGACTTTAGGCAACTGGAAGGAGGCTGTTGCAGGAATTTGTGGACGGGGACATCTTGTGCTGCAGTTTCTGCCATTGCCGCGTACAGGCTTCTGGCCGTTTTCGTTCTGGTGGAGGTATCTGGCTGATGACGTGAATCCAGGAGATGGGCGTGGTCTTCAGTGTGCATGTGATGATCCTCGTAGATCCATTCGCGATGACATCTATCTTCCGGCTGTGTCATACGGGGCACGGTTTTGTGTTACTTGAAGGAATTGTTGTATAAAGAAGTCACAGTCGAAGTTACTAAACATCTCTTTTTAGTGCTTGTATAAACCGAATGTGTCAAATGCTGACTGTCACAGTTCACTTACAATTCAAATGAATTTTATGAAGACGCAATTATATAAACCGGCTATCTGCAGGAATGAATGTATTACTATTGTAGGGTCTGCATCTTCGAACATCGCCCCTCCGCCTATACTTCCTGCAACGCGTCAAAGTAACTATGCTTGCCTATCTTCGTTTCTAAAGGAACAAAAGTTTGATCGTAGTTCACGATTGAGTAGTTATGTATAGGTGGTATGTTGAGATGAAGAGATGTGTGTTCAAGGTAGGAAGAGATTGCATCAAACCAGTCGAGAGAAGATGTCAGGAAAAAAATGTAACTGGAAAAGTAGGATATAAGTTATACAGAGTATTCTTATCAAGAAGCAAAAAATAAAAACTCCTCCGAAGAGCATATCACGAATTTCACGATTTACACGAAACTTGATGAAGTTAGATTGGCTAATCCAAGCAGTGATGACCCTGCACCACTAGTTATAACTACAGAACACGAAAAATTAAAGCAGAAACTTGTTGTATAAATTCTCCATAATTCCTTCTTAACGAAAAAAGTTATTATTTTATTCATATTTAATCAACATTAGAAATTGAATAGCGACTTGGCAGACAGGCAGCCCAACAGCCAATATTGTTTTTACAGCCAGTTTCGAAATTCCGGCGTCTATTTAAGCGAAAATTCAACCGTTTCCAAAAGACCTGTGTTTTCAAATTTTATAATGAATTTATTATACGCAGAAACTAATAGTGAAGTAATTACTCGTATTAAATCGTGTGAAACCTTAATCTTAAGTATGTTGATATGTTACTGAAAAGTATAGTCTACAGCTCTCTTAACTCGGGGTAAACTTCAAAGTATATTTTTACACAGGTACAATTTGAGGTTTTTAAGTAGGGATTTATGGCTCGTCGACGTCGTGGTCGTTAAAACCATAGGAGAATTACGGACAAGGAACGGGAACGAATTCAACCATGGCCATTTGAAGGAATCATCCCAGCATTCCCTTACAATGATTTCGGGAAATCATGAAAACCGAAACTCAGAGTTCCTGTTTAACCATTTCGAACTACATACTAACATTTTTGAGTCAAAACTCTTGAGAGAAATTAGGTATTGTGGGAAGATCTTATTTACCCATAGTCTGTCCTAAAAGTAATGGCACACTCTCGGCCTCACACGCTCTCTTCTCTATCCTACGTAAAGGAACTCACCATACTGTCACAAACGCGCCGGGCCGAACAATCATATCTGGGCGACTGAAGGTTGCAGTATTTCATAACAGAATTAATAAGCAGTACGACTAGGAAATATTTCGTCATTAATTGTAACTCCTGTTAACATCAAACTCTGAAAGTGGTGATAATTCTGTTAATAAACATGGCGAAAAGATCTAAAACGATAAGCATAATGCCGACAAAGTCAAGCCGTATAGCGTCGCGTGTGGGCAGGTGGGTGGCCGAGAGTGTGCCATTACGTTTAGAACAGACTATAGCCACAAAAGAGGTTTCCACACTACTAATTTACAGTTGTGTTATATGAGTGTCTAACAGTGGTGTTTTCTTGTAGTTTTTCCTCAATCGACTATTAAAAAATCATTTCCGAAGTAAACATTTCATTTTTTCTGCAATTTACATTAGACCAAAATGGAATTTTTGTTTAAGATCTTGTAAAATAAAAGGAGAGCCAAATGAGACTTCTATCAAGTACAAGTGATACTGCAGCCGAAGTTACTGTTTGTTTAATATGTGTGGCAAAGCTCGAGCGGTAGAACGTATTACTGGCTGGATGGCTGGGTTCGATCTCAGTTGAAATCGGTGATTTTTTTCGAAACTGAACGTCTGGCCCATTGAGCGTGCTGTCCAAATAGTACCGTACCCTAGTGTTGTGCTAACTCCACATTGCCTCAGGTAAGGCATGAGAATACGGAGGTGTGCCTCCAGATCGTCGGCAGCTGTATACTGTATATGTCCGGTAGCGATGACAACCATTCACATTGTATTTCTGAGATGTTCAGCTCCAAGCTGATAAAAATAACAATCCCTACAATAAAGAAATTGAATTAAATTATATATTACTGTCCCGCGAAATATTTAGGTGATTACAATGAAACTTATAACTGGCTACCTGTGCCCTCGATTTGGTCACGCGGGATTTGAGACTTGTGCTGTTAATTCACAGATGAACTACTGTATCAAATAAATGTAGGTTGAGCAGCAGTATTCCTTTTTCCTATTTCTTATATGTCATCTCCATCTAAATTTAGTTTATCTGCAAATCTTTTAAGTGACATAAGCTATCAGAAATCAATTAATTGGTTTCTATGCGCACACATAGATTTATAAATGTTCTGCTTCCCTATCCATATTATTAATCTCGATCGAAAGTATCCTATATGTAACCCGGTGAGGCAAGTTATCAGTATGTGCAGCTTCGTTAAAATCTGTCCATTAGTTTTTACACAGTCCACAAACTAACAGACTGAAAGATTCCAAATTTTACAGTTTTAGCTTCTCTATCGTCAGCATCGTCCATATTCCACTTCAAATGAATTTCATGTAGAGACAAAATGTTTATAAAATCTTATTTTATAGTATAGATATGCCAGTACAATGGGGATAAAATTTCACAGAACGGTATAATGATTTTATTTGAAATCTTTACAATGAAGAGAGCAACTTGTCGTGGCATCCAGTCAGAGAGGTTTGTTGAGTTGGTTAGTCGTGACTGGTGGACGACTTTCACAAGCCAGTTGCCGAGTGCCCTGTTCAGTAGGTGAACGTACAGGTCACGGAAGAAGCGGTACCCGTACTGCTGCGAACAAGGAATGTCGTGGCACATCGTTTTCCTGCAGTAAACTATGCACAGCTGTGAATTGAGGATATTACTTCATCTGCATGCTGAAACAGCTGTCGATTCGTACTACTCGAGCCACCGTTTGGGAACCGACAACTCCATTTTATAACAATTGTCATTCAGCCAGTAAGATGGTCTCAAACCCATTCTGCATAAAGGCGTTCAGCACGACAGCTTCTATTGTCTGTGATGCCGCCACAGAAGTCCATATTAGAACAGAATCAACGTGAAAAACGGTAAATTGTCTATCAGCATGCCATTAAGTGACTTCATAAGCCTTTTATTCTGAAGCAAAACTGGTTCACTGTAGAGAACGCGCGCAACTAGTCCTCTGCGAAGCAAACTGTAGAATTATGGGTGTGGAAATGCAACACCTCTTGTGTTTTGCTAAGACCGAGACGGTGTTAAACGACTCAATAGCCCCGTGAGAAAGAACTGTCTGTAACATCCGTCATCTTTCGTCGATTTTCTCAACACAATGTATATCATTCACTTGGAATCAAATTCAATAGGAGTTCCAGTGCAGTGTTGCAATACATGCTAGGATCTGAAGATGTCCACCATACCCGGCGACTAGGAGTCACCATAGTCATGGAGGGAGTTAGCCCTCCAGGGCAGTGCTTTGGGAGGTTTAACTGGGATGGTTTCCGCTTGTATTCCCCAGAAAAAAAAATTGTATCCGGCCTCGGGCATAGGTGGTCACAATGTGTTGTGTTCGTCTTGTGTTGTCCTCATTATAGTGTCTTGAGCAATTACAACAGCAATGCCCGGAACAATAGTTAGTACAAAGAAACAGATTGGAATTGGCTAAATAGTCGCAGAGACTGAAGGCCATATTAAATAAAGAAATATGTTTGTGTTCAGTTCAGTGTTTTGTTTGCTTTGTGGCTGAGGGTGAAATCAGACCTGCTCTTCCGAGAGACTCCAACGACACCGCTAGCTTAACGCCCCCATCCCATGGACGTGTGCACTCACCCCATACGCACTGCGGAGAGGTTTAACCCACGACTTTTGATGCGCAGTCTGGTGATTAGGAACTGCGCACCGCTGGCGAATTGCTGATGAAAATTTCTCCCTTCCATCACCAGGACTGGAACCAGCTAACCACATGTCAGGCGCCAGGACAATCACATTACCGCAACCACATGAGCCAACAGAGCAGGCTTAAATATTAACGCGAGTCTTCGCAGCATTAATAACGAGATTTGGGTAACTATTCTGTTGTGGATGACATAAACAACATTTATAAAAATTCAAGTTGGTTCCCACGTCTTCGTTCGTGTTTGTCAAGAATTTTGAAGGTTTTTATGTTTTTGCACATTTCTAGGATAAAAAGCAGCCTGCCTAATCAGTAACCCGCCAGTGAAAGTCCCGTCAAAATCGGTTCACACACTAAATACACGGTATGTTGCATTGTATTTGTTAATAGCTAAAAAATGTATTCAAGAACATTCATGAACATTTTAGTATATTCAAAAACATTCTGATACATTCTAGCAAATTGCAAAGATTTTTTTTAGAACACTTCGGTCGAAAATGTCCTACGTTTACTACTTTCAGCCACCATATCTCCAACACTCTCCCTGCAACCACCATTGTACTCGAGGCTACTACCATAAACAAACACAAGTGGTCTGCGCTGGGTAGTTGTGGCTGCAACGTGAAATATAGAGACATGCAGGTCTAGTTTTACACGTATATATTAATATATATGCAGATTACGAACACAAGTGTGTATTTTCGAACATTGTAGTCACAACTGGATTCGCAGCAATGGCAGACTTGGAATGTATATCCTTTCAGGCTGAACGAACAAGAGTCACACAGATGTGTGCCGTATGAAACGCGGACCAAGTGGGTGAGAAGATAGGCAAGCAGAAGTTAAAATCGCTGATTGCCGATAGGGGTAGGGGAGACCAGATGGATATGCTTCCCATTCAACTTATATCAGCTCGATTTCTTCATTTTATCGCAGGCTACGAACAGTTATTTGAGTTTGTGACACGGGAGTGGGATAGCTTATTAGCAGGAATCTCGGTTTGTGGGTTATGTGAAAGTTATTTTGAATTAAATGGGCAAAGGATGCCAAACTGGGTCTTTGGCACTGGATCTTTGCGAAATTTGAGAGAGTGAGCCATATGAAGGCGGTGAATAAAGTTCAAACGATTGCGGAGAATCAAGGCGAGACTTGTTTGGAGAGAAATTTTTTAGCTGTAGAAAACAAAGATTCAGATTAAAAAAAGTAGTTCCAGAAAATATGGAAGTGGTAACATTTGGACCATTGCTGTTCATTATGATCAGTCAGCTGTTTACTTGCAGTTAAAAGTTAAGTAGTTGTTCGCTGGTGACAGTGCTGTACAGAAGAGGCTGTGAGAGGCTTTATTGAGATATGGGCAGGTTCTAAAGTTGAGTAGGTCAGAATGAAATACAGATAAACGTCAGAGAAAAGGAGAACATGTAAAAAAGAAGAAAGATATGACCAAAAGGGCGGAGTTAAAAATATATAAAAGGAGATAAAAATATTAAATGAAATAACTATTGAATTCATAAAATATTTGCAAGAGTAAGTTATAATTGCAGTAACAATGATTTGTAATTGACAGGAAAAATAAAGATACCATAGAACTGATGAGAAAAACTGGAGAAAGATTTAGAAAAAGAGAGAGGGGGAAAAACGAGATATCTCTGTGTTCTGTTGACATTGACAAAGCTTTCGACACAGTTAAATGCTATTGTGAAAGATAAGAAAATTATATGTACGAACAGAAAATTGATTAGAGACTTACATATGAGACAGTAAAAGCTGTGACGGTAAATGAGATTTTTTTTTTTTTACTTATGGCTTTACGCCTCGTCGACGGCTAAGGTCATTAGAGGTGGGATGGGATTGGGAACAAGGAACGGGAAGGAATTCGGCCATGGCCTTTCTGAAGGAAGCATCCCGGCATTCGCCTGGAATGATTTGGGGAAACCATGGAAAATCCAAAATCTGGATGCCCAGACGGTGATTCGAACCCGAACCGCCGTCCTCCCGAATGCGAGGCCAGAACGTTAACCGTTCACCTACCACGCTCGGTAAATGAAAATTAACAGCTTGGTTAGAGTAAGACAGAATTGTGCCAAACCAAAATTGTTCAACCCATACATGGAATACATAAATACATAAGAGGAAAAAAGACATCACGAAGTAATGCAGGAATAAAAATAAATTTGATCAAGTTCACTGACGATTTCATAAATGTTACCGAAGGAACTAAAAACTTTAAAAGTTGAAAGGTTATAAGAAGAAATAAAATAGTATGGAACTAAAATTAAAGAAAAGGAAACAAACTTTTAGAGAATAAGTGATAGAAAAAAATGTGAAAACTAAAAGTTTTGGGACGTTAACAGGCTAAAAACTAGAGGAGGAATACGGAGACAAAAACACGAATAGTCTTGACAAAAATGGACTTTAGTAGAAAAAAAAAGTTGATATACAGCAGTTTGCCTCTTTAGATCAGAAACAAACTCGTGAGTTGTTATGCATAATAAAGGAGCAGGAAGGTGAGTCTCTGGAAGACAATAGACGGGTGAAGAGAGTGCTGGGAGTGTATATCGTAATATTATGTAGAATTATGTGAAAGGAAAGGGACTATCAACAAAAAAGAATTATCTGCAGTAGCTTCGTTTAAGATGTTTGTGAACAATGACGGCAACTACGACTGTCGGCTTGGTATTACACTGAAAACTATTTATCATTACATGCGTGTAATCAAAGAGAAAATTTTTTAATTATCAAAGATTCCCAGGAGACATACAAATTGAACCAGCAGCTGCCCGCAACTTGGTTCGCGTATGCTGTTTTTGTAGAGACCTCTCTCTTAAACCAACACCCAAGGCTCCTGTGGCTCATTGAACGCAAACTGTAACGTCATTCCTTCTAATAATATGTCGAAACTTGCACGCTGAAATCACGACAAACATTTCGAGAGTTAACTTACCTTCAAATCGAAATTAATTTGAGTGATTTATGAGACTCAACATACCACTAAACACATTAGGCCTTCTGTGGCGTCATCATCATCTGCAACAATAAAGGAAACTGTGAGACATGTATAACATGCTGCAAACAAACCACACGTAGGCCCTACTCACTTCATATAGTTTACGAGGTACGTTTCATTGTAATTGCGAAAATGCGTCCCATAAAGAGACAAAGAACCAAAACCGTTTGAAAAAAGCGCAGGGTACAAAATTTCTAGTGAGCTCTAATAATGTGCTGAATCAGTCGTTCTGCTGTGTAAGTGTAATTATTTTGAAGGCAGTAAAATACAAATGTTTGGCTTGGAATGCAAACGGTTTTGTTTTAAAATAACGTATTTCACTGTTGTGCCTCATTTTATTCCAAATAAAAGCTATCTATATGTAGCTTGTGATAAAACATTTTGTCGTTAATTAGTTAGTATCAAATATTTTCGATTCAAATTAAAAATCTCTTCTGCAGGGCAAAGCTTGCATTGATAACTTAATGGAGCAGAAAGTGATATTGTTTACGATGCATCCGACTTTCACGTGGCGCTGTTTAGGAAGGTCACGGCCGAAAGTGCTGGGACACACTTTCTCAACTGCTAGTTTCGCCGCTCCATGTGGGACTTCGACTGCAACGAAGCAATTAAATTTCACACACGTAATCATCAGAGAAAGAAAATTGCCTCCGCAAGTCACGTGTTTCCAAAAACGTCGGTGTCTATTGTCAAATCCCAGTTATTTTACCAGAGAAGAAACTGAAGTACTATAGAATCTACATATACGGATGTTGTCAATTGAATTTAATGATTAATTGCGACTGAGCAAATGCTTCGGTGGAAAAACCCCCATCATCTAATTACTTCTTTCTTAGTATTTTTTACTACTGTCTTAGGCTACATATTTTAAGTGTAAAATTCCTCACCCCCCCCCCCACCCCTTCACCACATCTACTTTTGCAATTTACGAATTTTAGATTCCTTCAGATTTTTTGGTAAATTATTCATTACTTCGCTCGGTAACTTATTCCAACACCTGACACCCTTACCCACATAAGAGAATTTTTCCACTCTCTTATGCATGATATCGAGTTCTAGCTTTTGTCCATGGTCATCTTTTCCTTTCCATGCACTACTCCTAATCCTCCGACCAATAACCTTCCAAGCTCCATCGCTAACATATGACTTCTACACTCCCTGAATTCTCTTCCCCCTCCTCCTGTCTGCCAATGACACACACAGTCCGACTCCTTTATCATATCGGTTACTGACTAGGTCCTGTGGAAATTTCCATAAACAAAGTTAGCTGCTCTCATTTGCACGACCTCAAACTCCTGTATTTGATACCGAAAATGTGAGTCTCAAACTACACTACCATATTCAAACAATGGTCTGACGAAAGTTTTGTAACCCAGTGTCATGGAGGAGCCAGAGGGACGTTGGAGAGTATTCCCGAATAAAACGTCGGGGGGAGACTCTGAAGATATGGAAAAAATCGGATCAATAAGAAAGGAAGGTACCTGTAGTCACTATACAGTAATTCGGAACCACATAAACTAAGAGACATGCATTCTGCATGATTAAGAATGTGGGATCAATGACTGTAGAGTGGAGGGCGATGTGTTTTTGCGCGTCTAGCGAGGGAGAAAGTAGCGGAGGAGGCCAGAAAGTTCGGCGAGGGTGGAGAAAGTCGGCCTTGGGTGCATCCGTTCCGGCACAGCAGCCGCTTTCTATAGGCGCGCCGCGAGCCGATCAATCGGCAGATCACTGCATTTCCTTCCTCAGACAAACGACCGGCAGTTGGTATCTGGCACCGCGATACGTGTCCGACAGCACTTTCAACAAATGCTGCCAGAGGCGAGACTGCTATAATCATCAGAGAAAACGTTATCACCTTTACAATTTTTTGTTGGCGTCTATCCAAGTTTACTGAAAGACGCCTGATCGAGGAGTATAAAATTTTTCTAACTGGACGTAAAAAATACAGCCGTTTATTTGTGACTTCCTCCTTATCATAATGCTATTTTACTTCTTGTTAAACTTAATTCATTTTCTGTTTCCGCTACTAAAACAAATACACAACTAGTGGCTTCTTGTTGGTGAAAAAGGCATTTATTCTAGTGTCTTGTTGCTGCATAACACGACGTTACATATGTGGCATTTTATCTATAATATTCTCGAGCGATTAAGCTATATGTATGAAAACATTAAATTGCAGTGGCCACGCGAAATAAACAATTCTCAGTGGAAAAGGTAAACCTCATTAACATGCTTCTGGGATATTTGAGGTTTTATTGAAATTCCTGTTTAGATCAGACTTTACAATTAGAGTTTAAAATAATTATGGTAATATTTTAGTTACATATTGCTGTAAATTTCTGCAAAATTTGTTCATATAAAGCCTATTAAATTTTTAACATTACTGATTACGTACAGAAATGTCTAAGATTTCAGAAAAATAGTAAAAATTGTACATATGAACCATATTATTAGGACCAAGCGTGGTGGGTGAATGGTTAACGTTCTGGCCTCGCATTCGGGAGTACGTGGGTTCGAATCCCCGTCCGGGCATCCAGATTTTGGTTTTCCATGGTTTCCCCAAATCACTCCAGGCGAATAACGGGATGCTTCCTTCAAAAAGGCCATGGCCAAATATCTTCCCGTTCCTTGTCCTCAGTCCCATTCCGCCTCTAATGACCTAAGCTGTGGTTTTTTTTTTTTTTTTTAAAAAAAAAAAAAAGAAGTAATATTAGGCACGTGGTAACAAGCGGTCAATGTTTTCCACATAACTAGTACCGTTGTCCGCATTCAATTTGAAATAAAGTTATGAATGAGTGGAAACAAAAACTTAAATAATGATAAATTGATCTTTCAATTTTGCGTCCTTCAGTGGTCTTCAGTTATGTTAAGCTTGGTATTTAACCCGAAGCTTGGATGGATCCTCTCGAAGGAGGTATATTTAGCCTGGTATTGGATGTAAGGCACCTAGTTCCTTTCCAGCTTTTATCACCTAATCCGGAATTCCTGCCGGGTAAAGGGGACCTAGAGTTTAACGTGGAATCCGAACCACGGTAGCGTTCAGACGTACTTCACACAACGCAGCAAGTTATAACAGAGGTGAATGTTGCTTAAGGGCCTATAAAATCCCCGCCGAGAGAGCCCTTCATTCCGCTCCAATTAGGATCCATAGTTATAAATGTTCCTGTTAACCTTGATGGTGGAAGCTTACAGTGTCATAGGGAATGATATAGCTGTACCTGTACTGCACATCAGTTTATGCCCCCCTCCTCCTTAAACATCAAACTTCTAACTTTTCTGAGGTCCATCTTCTTCGCACCCCAACGAGTTTTGTTCCTCTTTATTAATTTCTTTCCAAAAGACCGATCTTTTTTTTTTTTATCAAAAACTCCAAATCCCCTGTGACTCATTGAACGCAATTTATTTTTGCATGCAAAGTCTCCACAAAAACTGTGACTTCATTAGTCTGGAAAAAAATAATAATAATCAGTACATGCGTTTCCACTGCGAGTAGTGAGTTACCTTTAAATGCGTATTAATATGTGGACACTTGTATATTACTGCTTTTCGAGTCACATCGAAATAAAATTTACCTTATTCAACTCACGGGGCCGGGTGATGTAAACAAAGCGAAATGCCATTAAAATCCTACTAATAGTTTTTGAATGAATTGCGTTCAATGGGAAATGGAAAGAAAAATATTCAGAAATTTTCCAGCTTTGTTTTTGCTACGTCACATCGAAAAGAAATATAATCTATTTTTTGAAGAACTCGGGCTGTACATTAATCGAAACCCCATTACAATCCGACCTGTAGTGCTATTGGTGAATCGCGTTCAACTAAACATTATCTTAAATTTATCAGTTTTGCTTTTTCACAAAAAAATGAAACACAAACTATTTTACCCAAACGACTTCGGGCTGTAACTTAATAGAAATCGCTCCAAACTCCAACAAATATTTTGTGTGACAGCTGCGTTCAGCAAAAAATTGATATAATTTTTTGGCATTTCTCAACTTTTCGCCGTTAAATCAAACATAAACATAGCCCACTTTATCCATGGGAATGGCTGTACATTTTTTGCAAATCACGTTCATCCCAAACTTGCAGGCAGACAAGCACAAATTTAAAAAAATAAATTTGATTCCTCTTTTACAGCTTATTAATAGTACCCAAACTAATTTTTTTAACTCTTAAATTTAAGGACTTTTCCGGTTACAGTTTATTGTATGGATGGGTATTATGGTTGAAATTGGGGACAAACTTTCATTTCCTAGGTAACACAGTTTAGTAAAAATATCTCAAATCGAAACTTTGTCGATCGCTAATGAATTTATTTTCAAGGAAAAAACTCTTTGTTTTCTACTTAATGAGCTCTACAAATCTACAGTTCACGCCCTGAGGTTTTTTTTTTTTTTTTTTTTTTTTTTTTTTTTAATGTTGTCTCCTTTAATTTCTATGAAAATTCCTTCCTCCAGAATACGTTTGTACAAAATGTTTATACTATATTCGGTTTTGTGTTAAAGAAACACACAAAATGTGAGAGTTTAAAGTGTCAAGCTTATTCCGTCGAGATACTGGATAGTGGAGTGTTAGTTATAGGGCTCTGTTTCCGGTTGAATACGGAACCCAAAAAATCACTATGGTTTTGTGAATAACCCGTTGCTGCCATACCTTTATCGGAATAAGTATTTCTTTGTTCTTAATACATTTTATGATTTGACAAGTAAACAAATATTCAGAAAGTCAGAATAATTGTATCCATGCGACAGTTCCTTCTTATCTCTGGTCTCTCAATAACTTTCGCTGACTGAAGATAGGACCGATTAATACCATGACGGGAAAATGTTATTTGCATTTTAATAAAATATAAATTCCGTGTTTAAGAGAATAATTTCATTTAACAGATTGATTACATTCCTCCGTTGTTTTTTATTATATTAGACTTTTAAACTGAAATAAATGAGAGATTTATCTCGAGTGATGAAAAGCAGAGAGGTTTTAGATATATCTTATGTTTAACATGTTCGTCATCTAACGAACTGAAGTCAGTGACTAAAAACAGTAAAGAGAATCAGTAACATTAATTTTAAGAAAATGGGTGTTGCTTGTTGAAGCGGTGGACGTATGGAGGTTGTGCCAGTTGCCTGATTCGAGAAGCCTAGCGTCTTGTTTACTCTTACGGTTTTAGTGGTGTGTTAATTGCCTTTGTCAGTGTGAATCGACGAGCACCGCGGCATATTGATGCCTTGTTACCATGGCTGGAAAGTGATGCAAACTGAAAGTCATGGACTCAAGAAAATTCGAGAACATTCCTCTTACAGTTACGTCGCATACAGCACTGTTTTAACACATCATATAATAATGTAACGGTAGTGTTAGGTCTAGCTGTCTTTGTACATAATAGGGCTGTAACGAAGGTCATCTTTGCGGATGTTCAGTGCCTGAAATCCGCGAAAGCCGATGCGGAGGTATAAAAATAAGTTTATAATGATTTAGATTTTAATATTTTATCAAAAATAAATTTTAAATTAAAAAAGTATATTTTTATGCCAAATTCTACATTTTTCCCTCATTTTTTAATAACAAAATGTGGGATGATTTCCCACGTGAATTAAATTATTTACATAACTGCACACGCGTCTAAAAAACAATCTTTGTCAAATGAACTTTGCGGAGTTCGCAGCTCAGCCAATTCAAGCGTTAAGCACAAGGCCACGCCACTGCAATTCTCCGTGCCCGCCACCGGCCTTTCCACCGCCAAAGTGGCCTATTCACAGTCCAACTTGTAGGACCTATGATGATCCAATTTTCCGATAAAGGACTATTGATGGGCCGTGAAAGGCGTTACAGGATTACACGTAGGACGTGTTTGATGTTGTTGGACTTCCAGGCAACCAACACGGGTCCTTACCGTCCAACAAATTATGGCGTTGAATCATGATTGGACGAAACATCCTACTAGTCCTAAGACACTAGTGTGCGGCAAGTGGAAAGGATTGCTTGGAATATTTTTGGACCCCTTCAAATAGCGTGAATGTGTGAGCGCAACCTGCGGTTGTTCTACGCGGATCTTCTATAAGTTGGACTGTGAATACGTCGCTTTACTTTACATGCAAGTTCAAACTTGTAAATTCGTAGCTTAGATAATAACACCATTCGGTTCATTCTTACTTTTACTGCAAGGGTTGTTGTTACCTAATCGACGATAAATCTCGTATAAAGATGATAGAATAATAATATTGCAATTATATCAAAACATCCCCTATAAATTCGCATTAAAAATTGCGGATGCGGAGGTAGGATTTCACGCATAATTTCCGCACTTTCGGATGCGGATATCCGTTACATTCCTAGTACATATCAATATGGATTCAAAGCAATTTGTACACGTTCTGTTTATGACAGTGCAAAGGAAATTTTGCAATGACTAAAAATTTGTTTTGCGGTCTTCGACAGAACATATTCTGGATTCACTGGAACCTCTGTTTTAAAATTATATGTACCTGTGAAACATTTTACATACCATACATAAACAGCAGAATGACTTGGGCGTTAGCTATAATAGTGGTCCGCAACCTTTTCTATCTGGCGGCACACCATAAGGTTATCCATAAATCTCGCGGCACACCGTACCGGACGGATAGTCGATAAAAAAAATTAACAAATAAATAAAAAAAAAACAGGTCCTCACAACACGAATTTTTTTGCGTATACAGCCTCCTAACAAGTAAAAATTGTAGCTACAGTGGATGCATAAAATTAATAATCTGGCAGTTTTATATTACTTTTAAAGTAAATAATTGTACACATACCTTCAATGTGACACCTTTGCCTGCTTAACTGCACACAGATGGCTGATTCGTCGAGAAATCGTTGGCAATGCAAGCCTCATTTCTTCATCGACGGATTTGAGTCTTTCCCTTTTGGATGTTTTAATTTCAGTCAACGTCGAGAAGCCCAATTCACATAAATATGTAGTTGAAAATGGCAATAAAAACATTAACTGCCATGTCGGAGATATCCGGATATTCATTCCTTATTGTTAGCCAAAACGAATCTAAAGGAACTTCGAGAAGCTTTAATTTCAAAGTTCTGTCAGCTTTTAAATCTGCGAGTTCCTCTTGAATATTTATTGGAAGATGTTCCGAATTTGTAACGAATGGATCACGAACCCTCGAAATTTTCAACACTTTCTCCAAAGTACTTTTTGAATCTTTGCTGCAAGCCTTCTAAATGTTCTTTAATTAAGTCCATCACCATTTTATTACAGTCATCAAGTGACCATACAGTCGGGAACATCTCACACGAGCCATTTTCAATCGTCTGTAACCACAAATCCAGCTTGTTCTCAAATCCCTTAATCTTATCCATTTTTTTTTTTTTTTTTTTTTTTTGCTGTCAGTCTTTAGACTGGTTTGATGCAATCCTCCATCCCTTCCTATCCTGTGCTAACCTCTCCATTTCTACATACCCCTTACAACCGACGTCCTCAATTATCTGCTTCATATATTCTAAGCTGTCTTCCTCTACAGTTCTTACCTTCGACTGTTCCCTCCACTAACAAATTAACCAGACCAGCATGTCTCAAAATATGACCTACCAGCCTGTCTTGTCTTTCTGTAAGCTTCTTCCACAAACTTCTTTTCTCACCCACCATTTCCAAAACTCGTTCATTTCTTACTTTGTCTTTCCACCTAATTTTCAGCATTCTTCTGTAGCACCACATTTCAAATCCTTCAAGTTTCTTTCTTTCCAGTATTCCTAAAGTCCATGTTTCGCTACCGTAAAGTACTGTGCTCCACATATAGAGTTTAAAAAAGTTCTTTCTAATTCCTAGATCAATATTTGAAACAAAAAGGTTTCTCTTTTTCATGAAAGCTCTTTTTGCTAGTGCTATTCTGCTTTTAACATCATTCCTGCTTCGGCCATCGGTTGTAATTTTGCTTCCCAAGTAACAGAACTCACTTACTTCTCCTATTGCATCCGATCCTATTTTTATATTTAATCTGCTAGTATTGGTATCATTTCTGCTACATTTCATCACTTTTGTCTTACTTTGATTTATATTCAGTTCAAAATCTTCTTTCAGTATTTTGTTCATGCCATTCAATAACTTCTCAATATCCTCAGCCCTCTCTGCTAACAAGACAATGTCATCAGCAAATCGTAGCATACTGATTTTTTCTCCTTGAAAACTTATGCCACATGGAAATTTTTCTTTGATTTTCTTCATTGCTTTTTCTACATACAAGTTGAATATTAACGGGGATAGACTACAACCTTGTCTCATACCCTTTTTAACTGATGCATGTCTCTCGTGATTCTCTAATTTTATTACAGTCACTTGATTCTTATATAGTTTGTAGAGTATTCTTCTATCTCGATACTTTAGACCTGACTTCTTTAAAATTTTGAACATCTTGTCCCACCTAACATTATTAAAAGCTTTTTCTAAATCAACAAATGCCATTAAAGTATCTTTGTTTTTCTTGATCCGCCCTTCAAGTATTAATCTTAAATACAGAATTGCTTCCCTTGTACCCCGATTTTTCCTAAATCCAAACTGATCTTCACCTACTATATCTTCTACTACCCTTTCCATCCTTCTGTGTATTACTAGTCAGTAATTTTGAAGCATGTGATGTTAGACTAATGGTGCGATAATTCTCACATTTTTCGGATTTTGATTTTTTTCGGAAGTGTGAAGATGATATTTTTATTAAAATCAGTTGGAATTTCTCCTGTTTCATAACTTATTGATATCAGCTTGAATAATCTTTCGATTCCTTCCTCTCCTAGGGACCGAGCGTGGTGGTGTAACGGATAGCGTTCTGGCCTCGCATTCGGGAGGACGGCGGTTCGAATCCCCGTCCGGGCATCCAGATTTGGGTTTTCCATGGTTTCCCCAAATCACTCCAGGTGAATGCCGGGATGCTTCCTTCAAAAGGCCATGGCCGAATTCCTACCCATTCCTTGCCCCCATCCTTTCCCGTCTCTAAAGACCACGTTGTTAAAAAGGGAGGTTAAACTGTTAAAAAAAAAAAAAAAAAAAAAACTCTCCTAGGGATTTAAGAAGTTCTGCAGGGATCTCATCAATTCCAACTGGCTTATTTGCTTTCAAGTCATTCAGAGCTTTATTAAATTCTGTCTTCAAAACAGGATCTCCTAAGTCATGTATGTCGACAACGCCTTCCTTTATCAATACACTATTGTTCAGGTCGTCCCCAACATACAGTTTCTCAATGTATTTCTTCCATCGGTTAGCTCTATCTTCTGAACTTAAAAGAGGTTTCCCATCGGCAGTTTTAACGTTGATACCTCTTTTCTTCATTTCTCCAAAATTCTGTTTGATCTTTCTATATGCAACATCTACTTTCCCTACGACCATTTCATTTTCTACTTCTTCACACTTTTTTTGTAGCCATTTTTCTTTTGCTATTTTGCATTTCCTACTTATTATCCATACTAACAAGAATATTTTCGTTCCTACCTTTCATTATGATGTTCATCTCATTCGAGTGTACAAAAATGTCGGAAAGATATGCCAACTTACATACCCATTCGCCATCTGCGAATAAATCAGCGTACTTGTGACTTTCAACAGTCAAAAATACATGGACGTCTTCTCTAAGTTCAAATATTCGCGTCATCACCATTCCTCGTGACAGCCAACGTATTTCTGTATGTAGCAGGAATTTAGTGTGTTCCGAACCAATTCCCTGACATAAAACGGAAAATAGTCTCGAATTTAGGGGCCGCGATTTTATGAAGTTCCCAACTTTTACTACTTCGTCCAGCACATCTTTCAGAGAAGGTGGCAGAGACTTAACAACAACGGCTTCGCAGTGAATGAGACAATGATCACATCGTACGTTGGAATTTACTTCGCGTACTTCAGCTGCAAATCCTTTCACTAGGCCTATCATAGCATCTGCTCCATCTGTACAAACAGTAACCTTCCCTCTTAATTCATTAATGCGCAAATATTCATCAGTCAAACGAAATATTTCTTCACCGATTATATGGTCTGGAAATTCTTTGCAGAAGAAGAAATTACTTACAATTACATTTCCATCAGTGTAGCGAATGTAAGCCAGAAGTTGTACATCGCAACTAATAACTGTGGACTCGTCGATCGTGAGAACTTCTGACTGTTGTTGATTTTCTTCCTCATAATGTCTTCAATATCACGAGACATATCAATAACTCGGCGACTGATTGTGTCAGCAGAAAGAGGAATTTTTGAAATTTCAGTAGCAGATTCTAAACTCAGAACTATTCTCACCATCTCTTTACAAACAGGCTTTAACAGAGTTTCACCTATTGTATGTGTTCTTGGCCTTTACTAAAAATTCGGCTGCCTCATAACTAGCTTCCTGTAGTTTTTCAGAAACACGTACTGTAGCGGTCATGAAAGTTCTTTGTTTTTTTTTTTTCTTATTTTCCAACAACCTACGAAAATAATTGACATCTTTGTTTGACAGAGAATAATGTTTTGTTGACAAACGTCGTTTTAATTTACTTGGAACCATTGCAGCGTTGCTGAGTTTTTCACCACAAACGATACACTCGGGGATAGGGCACGTTTTTTCACCACACCAAGAAAACCCATAGGATAAGTAATTATCACTATATTTCCGCTGCATTAACTTGTATTTCCTTCTTTGTGACTCAATGCTTTCATCAGCTGCACTCATAGTCGGAACACTCCGTTCAAGGAATTTGTCCATCTTGAAGAAATAAAAGTCTGCTAATTGTAATAGAAAATATTAAGACAGTTTTCAGACCTCTTCAGAGAACAGCTATGATAGAACTGAAGTAACTGTAAGAAGTGGGATTTATACACTTCAAAGAAGTCACATATACGGTGCCGATTGTTTTTACAATGATGTGCAACGGTACAGGAACAAAGTAGTATTGTTGGAGAAGCACCAACACCGAACACTTAATAAAATAAGGCTTGGAAAGTTATGCTAATCCCAGCATTTTAGACTGAGGGAAAAGCGCATACACAGAACATGCGGTAAATATAACGGCACCCCAAAGCGCAGCAGTAGAGGCGAGGAATAAAAATATTTAAAAAATGAATAAACAAAACTAATAGCAAGTGTGAGTATTTCTTAAAATACCACTATACGTAGCAATACGCGGCACATGAAATTAAAATGCAATTAATAAAAAAATTTGGCAATTAATTCCTTATAACTGGTAAAATTTCGCGGCACACCTTTCACCTTGTCGCGGCACACCAGTGTGCCGCGGCACACCGGTTGCGGACCACTGAGCTATATCACAATTAATGACGATAACAATCAAAGTGCATGAAACGTCGTTCTTGTCTACTCGGTAAGGGATATGAAAATGAATTCCTGATTTGCGTTTCTATTTTAAGATGGTTAATGTAGGCTGAATTAAAATCTACTAAAAGTAATCAATTTTTTGCGTTGTTGGCACAGACAAAAAATAACATCATTAAGTTAATTTGTGGTTTCCTATTCTTAATTAATGTACTAAGTAATGAGTACATCAGCAAACTGACTTAAGTCTAATTTTTTGAAATTAAATTGTGATTAAACTCATTTTATTAGGTTTAAAACAAGAAATTTTGTGTAAAGAACTTTGCATCTCTACATATAAATCAGTATCGGACTTTATTCTGTGTGTTATGGTAACATGTAAAAACTACGGGACCGATTCTGTTGTTGTTTCACTGTTAGAAAGCTTCTGGTCTGCTTAAAATCTGATAACTCTATATGAATGGCTTCCGTAGCAAGAAATAACAGTCTGTTCTTAACGTAAACAGATGCGTACCAAAGATTCTTAATACAATCGCGAGAAGAGATTGCACACAACTTCTAAGATAAACAATCTAATTCCCTTACAAATGGTAACAACATAATGCAAATAATTCTTTGTGCCGCTAGTCGATGTTTTTGGCATTAAAAAAGACACTTGCTACTTTACGAAATGCTGCTTTTTCTGTATCTAAGGAATTTTTACAGTTTGAAAGTTTCAGATTTCACTTAAGTATGATCCGGTAATTTATTAAAATGATATTGGTTAGCCATTGATGATGGAAAACTTTCCACTCAAACATTTTTCGAAAGACGTGGACAGAATACAGAAACGGCTTAGCGAAAATGATTTATTTCTTTTCTTTAAATATTAATCATCCTCATATGAATCATAAGAAATCGGTAGCTTTTCCAGATAGATGGAATCACAAATACTATATGATTTTTCAAGCTCTTAAAATATATTGAATTAGAAAGTATATGAAAAACTGAGTTTGTCAGAATTATTGTGCTAACATAAACGCATATTGGAAATTTTGGACGCTATAGTATTAATGGCAAAAGTAGCTTATTCCGTGTTCACTCCCATTTGGCGGCTCAAGGTCATGTTAAATTTGCCCCGCTATTCACCTCTGCTCCCCACCCGTTCCCTAATGGAAAATTTGTCAGCGTCCGCTCTTTCCCCTTCGCGTGTAGGGGTAAGGACAGCGGAGTGGGGATAGTTGAGTTGCCTCTGAATGCGCTATGAAAAGAACTGTTGCAAGACACCAAACAAGTGAAATAAACCACAGCATAAGTAGCCGTGTAAAAAACATTAGAACATGATGCCATCTTCTCTTTTCTTAGCTTTCATTGATTTGAGTAGAAAACATGAATGAGTACAAAAAATGCAACTATAAAAGCGGTTGAAAATATGATACCAATTAATGAATGGTTCAGTGTGAAAAGTGATGATAGAACTAGGCGGAACGAGAAAACGGGTGGTAAGTGCTCAGAGAAAATTAAGGGAATGAAAATACACTCGCAGAATACTTTTCCATCATTCAAGTGGGCATAATTTTACACTAAGTAACATAACGCTATGGAACCGCGAAGAGACTGTAAAAAGTAGCTGAATGAATGTGTCCGACCGGCGTGGACATGATGAACACCACGGAGGAATCCATTTACGTTGAATTTCTAAAACAAACATTAAAATAACAGTCATATATGGTTTACGGCCAGAATGTAACAATCAGTAACCGCCAAACAAATAAAAGAATAGAGCATGTAAATAAGAAAAGAAAGGTATTAACAGTTTCATTGATTTAATGGGGAGTGTTTGCAGAGGAGAGTGGTACTTGGATAGGCTGCGAGAAATACAAGTGCGGTGAGGATCGTCCAAAAATACATTTTCGCTCTGAAGAAGAGGATTAAAAGAAATTAATTCCGATGAGCTATTTTTGCGAAGCTTTAACGCCTCAGTGTTTCAAGAAGCAGCAAGAGGCTTCTATCTAGATGGGATCTAAACTGCAACCGAGAAATTGAAACACAGAACTTCCTAGCGTACTTCACGTATAAAAAGCAAGCTTTGAGAGAGGTGAAGGTCAGATTATGGCCTGTAGAAAGTCAGTCCGTGCAAATATGCTTTATGTTTTCAATGAATCACCACTGAGCCACCAGAGATAGGTGATAACCAGTCGGATGCAAACACAATGCATAGTTACAGCGTTAAAGTTCTCTGCTTGCTCACGTGTTAGTCAGTCACGGGTCAGAAAGCAGTTGTTTCAGTAATGAGTAGTAAATTTTATCTATATTCAGCCGAGGTCACAAAGGCGCAATAACTCGGTGCGGGCCTCTGTGGCGAGAGAAATGTACGCCATCCGATCTTGTTCTAGCACACCACACTGATCACCACAATGTCTACCAAAGATCAGAATTAAATTCCATATCTGTGAGGATAAAAGACACTGTTGTGAATCCATCATAAGTGGAGGTAAAACCTGGTTCGGAAGAATAGGCACCATGTTTCACTCCTTCCCCTGATTCAATGAAACCTTCTCTTTACGCCTCGTCGACGTCGAAGTCATTAGAGGTAGAAAAGGATGGGGGTCAAGGAACAAGAAGGAATTTGGCCATGACCTTTTTAAGGAAGCATCCCGGCATTCGCCTGGAGTGATTTGGGGAAACCATGGAAATCCAAATCTGGATGCCCGGATGAGGACTCGAACCCGCGTTCTCCAGAATGCTAGGCCAGAGCTTTACCGCTCACCCACCACGCTCGTTCGGTATAATTGAAACCTTGAAATCTGAAAATGAAAGGTTTAGCCTCACAGGTCCAGGATGTGTACATGCCTAGCCGCCAGTAGTAGGCGTATATTTCTTGTGCGGAGGATCATTTATGCCTGTGTTACCTTGTTCATCAAAATCTTTCACAGCCATTCATCATACCGATAGTGTGAAAACTGTATCAAGAAAACACACTGCGAAAAATCTCGAGAAGCAAATTTTGTATGATTACTGCGACGTATGGAGAAAGTACAAAGAACAGCAACAGGAGCCTGTGGGTTCCTGTGTTTTGGTTTGGTGAAGTGTCGAGTCAGCACAGCGGCCTGTGAGCGGAGAAGAGGTCGGCCATCCTGAAACGAGGTTATGCAATCACTTATTCCCCGCGCGTCTGCGCCGAGTCGCGACTTTCCAAGCCTGCCCTGTCTGTTGGCACGCTACACAGCTACAGCAGCGAACCGGGGAAATGCGAGTTGAACCTCACGTAATTACATTTCCGTACTATAATAACTTTCACAAATGTTCTTATCTGCTAGGTTAGATTGCAGAAGTTTGGTCCAAAAATCAGTATTAGACGTATTTTCACTTCAGAGAGCGCTCTCCGCTCAACTGCGTTCTGATGACGCGTCGCGTTGCTGTTCACGCCAAAAATTATTTTTTGACACATCCTCCCTTTATCAAAACAATTAAGCGACAAATCAAAATAAACTGCATGATTGCAGGAATTAATGTTTCTAGGGATACTATTCGAGTGATAAAACAGGTCATAAGTAGGTATGAAGGTAGGGAGCTACTACCCATTTCAGCCAATCAAGTTTCTCCGAAGTGGCTACTGCAGACATGTCGTTCCCCGTAAAAGTTAACAAACTGAAACGTTCTTCGAATAAGAAGTGATTCAATGTGGGCTTGCTATTATTTTAAGCGGTAACGCTCTGGCTTCGCATTCGTGAGGATGTGGCTTCAATTCCCCGACCGGTCATCAGTATTTGGGTTTTCCATTGTTTCCCCAAATCACGCCAGGCGAATGCCGGGATGGTTTATTCAAAAGGACATTGCTGAATTCCTTCCCATTCCTTGTTCCCAATCTTTTCCCGCCTCTAAAGCACTCGACGTCGACGAGGCGTATAGCCAGAAAAAAAACAAAACAAAAAAAAGTATATAGTGGTTGATGTAATGCACCTGAAAATCCATAGGGTCGAATGGGAGTGACTGAATGTTTCTTGTGCAAATTAACGTCACTGTAGATGAATCTCTCACAGAGACGAAGATGTCAACTTATATAAGATATCAAATACGCTGTCCCGTGGCGGAGAACAATAATTACGGCACTCGTAAAAATAAATCGCTCAAAGTACTATAACAATCATTCATTTTTTAATTTTTTTTATTAATTGCGGCTTTACGCCTCGTCGACGGCGAGGTCATTAGAGACATGATGAGACTGGGGACAAGGAACGGGAAAGAATTCGGTCATTGCATTTTTTTTTTTTAAGGAAGCATCCCGGGAAACCATGGAAAACGCAAATCTGGATGCCCGAACGGGAATTCGTACCGGAGTCTTCCCAAATGCGAGGCCAGAGCGTTATCCACTCACCCACCACGCTCGGTATTCAATTGTTGACGTGCCTTCAAGCCATTGAGAAAATTAGCTGTATAATTGACAACTAGCATTGATACATTCGGAACATTCAGTATGTAGAAAACGTATATATAGAAAGAATCAACTATATGAATGGAAAAAAGTGTGAGGTAGAATGTTATTTCATATAACAGTATATTACTCGTCACAAGCACAGATGGTATTTAAATTGCAAAAGCGTGCTATAAGAACTATTTGTGGAGCAAGCCCACAGACGTCGTGCAGAAATCTATTTAAAAACCTGGGTGTACTAACAATGCCAGCACAGTATGTATACTCCGTACTATCATTTGTAGTGGAAAATCCTGGACACTTCAATCTTAATGCTCACATACATAGCCATAATACTAGGAATAAATATAATATTCACAAGGATTACAAATCACTGTCAATTGTACAGAAAGGGTTAACATTTACTGGAGCTTCCTTATTCAATGTATTACCAACAGAAATTAAATGTTATCTACAAAAACCCAACTACTTTAAGTCCAAACTGAAAGAGTTTCTGCTTCAGAACCCATTTTACTCTGTGAAAGAATTTTCTTCTTGGAATTTGGTAACTAAGAATGACTGATGAAATAGTATATATGGTGTATAGAAGGGGAAGGTGACAAAATTATCCACAATTACTAAAATGATATATGGTTTTTCTTTCTGTTGAAACTTTTGACAAATGAACTAATTACACTGTTTACAAAATTTCACTCATATATAGTAACTAACATGGGATAGCATGCACTCAAAAACTGCTGTAAAAAATTACCATACTAACAGGTTTTTAAGTAATTGACTGCTTATGAGTTGTTTGTAATATAATTGATATTGCTAATAGGTGTGTGTACTGTTCCACATAAATAGCAACTAAAATAATATAATATGTAGTCACAAATTACAGTGAAACTTATCATGGTAACTGGTTGGTAAGAAAATAACTGGTTATTAGATGCTAGTAACAAGTGTATACACTGTTCCACATAATAAGTATTAATTAACTCGGGATTGTATTTGTAGATTACAGGAGATATTGGTTATACTAATGGGTTGTTGCAAACTTGTTGTCAATATATAATAATATTATCAATTATATAGTAATATTGACATTACTAATAAGTGTATGTACTGTTCTACATCCCCGAGATTATTCTCACATGGCATCAAAGTGAACATATCTATCTATCTATCTAATAGTTTATGTTAATGAAGAAATAGTACGATGTTGCCCCTAGATGCAGCAATATTTAGGAATTTCGAAATATATTGTTGCCATCATTGATGTTGTTGATAATGTTTCAGCGGTTTGCTGTAATAACCGTGAACGGCTGCATCCATGGTATTTCCCGGCGTTTCTTTTCATTAGTTCAGACTGTGTTCAAAAGCTAGTACTAGCAACGTGAAGCTTCTTCTATTTTACATCCGTAATGTAGACCATACGCAAGTAGAGCCACAGAATTATATGAAAATCGAAGAAGCAGTCTTCGTCGCAATCAGGACATCGGTGTTACCACGATATATTCTAAGAGCTTAAAGAACATACGACTTTATAATAGTAAACGTTATATCTCGGGATGTAAAATGGAAGCACACTATGGGTCCTATTAGCGGACTCTGAGCGAAGATGTTCTTTTTAGCATTGCTTGAGATGTATATTCTATTACGTCATTTTTCACACTGATTGGTGATGCCGTCACTCTTCAACGTGACCCGTGAGCGTAGTTCAGTCTCCAGCCGCGCGAAGAGCTCTGTCAGGGCTGACCTTCACGGGGAGCTTTACTGCTTTACAGTATGGAATAGCTCTGGAAATATCGTTCTTCTATTTGCTATGAAACTCTGAAAGTTAATAAACGACGTGGGTCTAATTCTAGGAGCATTGAGAGTTAAACTATACAATACAGTGCCACAATGTCACTTCCTACAGATCCCAGTAATTAAAAGACTGTCTCAGTAGGATGTGGAAAGGAGTCAATTTACATAAAAATCATTACATAACAAAAAGATGCTTATACACAATGAATCACTGTCACAGAATAATATCTGTATTAATTACGTAACTGTATTTCAAAGAGATTCTAGAAATTATTTTGTACTTAGCTTTCAAATTAATTCTTTTTTAGATTAGGAGTTGTCAGTTAAAAATTACTTTAGTTTTTATTGAATTTTTTTTCTTATCGCCTATGAGACATGTGCTTGATGATAATATGTATCCCTTATTATCTGACTCTGTTTTGAACACATGACGTCGTGTAATGCTTGTGAAGATAATTTTTAATTCTAGCGTCATAACTGTGTATTTTATTGTTTGTTTCAAACAACTGTTCGCTAAAAAGACCGTAATTTATTACATATTCAAAAATCGACATAAAATCAGTAACTAACATACTGATGTGTTTCAGTATAGTCTTTATCTTTTTTGAGCAGTTACTCATGCTCAGTAAGTTGATAAAGAAAATTCTTTCTCTTTTGATATTTACCATTTCAGTTTCGATTCATTATCGGCCATCTTTAAGAATTTTGAGGCATTTGTAAATGCTGATGTTCACCAAAATTTCCTTACAGAGCTGTATTTAAGTATGTAAACATTTTAGTTGGTTTGACGTTTTCTCTAATCTATATCTATAAAACGAAACCCGTGTATATCGGTTCAGGAAAAACTCAAAACTACTGACCATACTTCATTCACCGTTTTAAAGCTTAGAATCGGATTTGAATCATTTATGTCTTATGCTTCAACGTTACGTAAAGCCGACCTTGAATTTATAGCGTGGAAGTTCAAAGATCACCAACTAAATGTTGATTTGCCATACCTTGTAAAAAAAAAGAAAAAAAAGTAATAGACATATTACCGCTTCTATCGGTTCCTTCCTTAAGTTCGGTTTTTTCAGTCTTTAAACCCCATAGATGGCCGTATTAAAAGAAAATGGCACACGAGGAAAGTACGTAAATTTTATATATATATATATATAAAACTACCGAGAGCTTCTTTGCTTCTTGAAGCTACGATCTCAGGCCTCACAGCTACAATCTCCGACGTTTTGAAGTGAAATTATATTAACTGTTGATAGAAAGTAATGCATATATGATGGATTTTTAAAGCCTTTTGTGTTGGCATTATAATCAATTTAAGAAAATAATTCTGGATAGTTATTATGCAACTAAAGCTTTTTTGGTAGTCGTGCATATCGCGACACATTCTGCATTATAATGTCATACACATTATTTTTAGAACTTGTTTTTGTTTCACAAGCCATTATCTTTCTTCATACCTAACCTAAAACGATATAATTTTAAAGAGTAAAGTCTCCGCTTTGGCCACATCATATTTTAAGAAAGGAATTTTTTTCTAATTAGATCTCAACGGCCAACAGTATCAGTATTCCTGCAATGCCTTTATTTTTTATTTATATCACTTGATACATATCGAGAAATGAAATATCATTTTAAAGATTAAGGCCTGCGTTTTGGTCGCATCATATTTTAAGAAATGATTTTTTTGGGATTTGTACCTCAAAGGGCAAAAGAGTCATTATTCCTATCAGGTATTTTTTTCACGAGCCATTTATCTCCCTGGATACATAACCGAAATCGAGAAAGTTTTAAAGCCTAACGTCTCCACTTTGGTAACATCAAATTTTAAGAAAGAAAATTTTCGGAATTTGACCCTTAAAGAGCAAAAGTACCAATGTTTCTACGAGATTTTTTTTTTTTTTTTTTTTTTGTTTTTTTTTTTTTTTTGTCAGGAGCAATTTATCTCCCTTGATACCTTACAGAAATCGATAAATGAGATATCATTTTAAAGATTAAGATCTCCACTTAGGTAACATCATAAATTAAGAAAGAAATTTTTCGAAATTAAATTTGATCCTTAAAAAGCAAAAGCAATAACTATCGCTCATACGAAACTATTACACCAAACAAAGAAACAATTTATTATCTTGGTTCTCCGGGTGGAGCCGTGTCGATGTATTAAAACCTAACGTTTCTGCCAACGTGCTGCGGCGTTCATCAGTCTTCTGGTGTTCTCCACCCAGAGAACCAAGATAATACATACAGTGACCACGGAAGCTTTCGGAATCAAATAAACAATTGTTACAAATGAGGCGTTCCTTCTTTCATCCTATCGCAAACAAACAATCTCATTATTCAACGTATTCGCGAAATTTTCGCTCAGGCCATCTAGTTGCATTTATTTTTTTTACATCTATTTACGTCATTTAGTAATCCATTTCCGAAATTTTTATAATTTACTGTTTAACAATTCTATCTTTTACACATTTCCTGTACGAATGGCTGAGATTATTTCGATGAAATTTGGTATCCAAGTTTCTAATTAGGTGACTAAATATATTGTAAGAATAAATCAACTTCAACCCATCTCCTTTGGGCTACACCATGCATATTGCAGGGCTGTCCATAAATCCGTAAGAGTACAAGGGGGTGGAGAACTCTCCTGAACGGCACGTTACAAGGCATTCCAGATATGCTCAATAATGTTCATGTCTGGGGAGTTTGGTGGCCAGCGGAGGTGTTTAAACTCAGAAGAGTGTTCCTGGAGCCACTTTGTAGCAATTCTGTCCTGCTGGAATTGCCCAAGTCCGTCGGAATGCACAATGGACATGAATGGATGCAGGTGATTAGACAGGATGCGTACGTACGTGTCATCTGTCAGAGTCATTTCTAGACGTATCAGGGGTCCCATGTCACTCCAATTGCACACGCCTCACACCATTACAGAGCATCCGCCAGCTTGAACAGTCCCCTGCTGACATGCAGGGTCCATGAATTCAAAAGGTTGTTTCCATACCCGTACACATCCATCCGATCGATACAATTGGAAACGAGACTCGTCAGACCAGGCAACATGTTTCCAATCTTCAACAGTCCAATGTCGGTGCTGACGGGCCCAGACGAGGCGTAAGGTCTTGTGTCGTGCACTCAGCAAGGGTACACGAGGAATGTTTCGCACGCTGACACTTGTTGATGGCCCAGCATTGAAATCCGCAGCAATTTGTGGCAGAGTTGCGCTTCTGTTACGTAGAACAATTCTCTTCAGTTGTCGTTGGTCCCGTTCTTGCAGGATCTTTTTCCGGCAGCAGCGAAGTCGGAGATTTGATGTTTTACCGGATTCCCGATATTTACTGTGTACTCGTGAAACGGTCTTACCGGAAAATCCCCACCTCATCGCTACCTCGGAGATGCTGTGTCCCATCTCTCTAGCGGCGACTATATCACCACGTTCAAACTCACTTAAATCGTGATAACATGCCATTGTAGCAGCAGTAACCGATGTAATGCCTGCACCAGGCACCTGTTGTCTTATACAGGGTGTTACAAAAAGGTACGTCCAAACTTTCAGGAAACATTCCTCACACACAAACAAAGAAAATATGTTATGTGGACATGTGTCCGGAAACGCTTACTTTCCATGTTAGAGCTCATTTTATTACTTCTCTTCAAATCACATTAAACATGGAATGGAAACACACAGCAACAGAACGTACCAGCGTGACTTCAAACACTTTGTTACAGGAAATGTTCAAAATGTCCTCCGTTAGCGAGGATACATGCATCCACCCTCCGTCGCATGGAATCCCTGATGCGCTGATGCAGCCCTGGAGAATGGCGTATTGTATCACAGCCGTCCACAATATGAGCTCTAACATGGAAAGTAAGCGTTTCCGGACACATGTCCACATAACATATTTTCTTTGTTTGTGTGTGAGGAATGTTTCCTGAAAGTTTGGCCGTACCTTTTTTGTAACACCCTGTACAGGCGTTGCCGACCGCAGCGCCGTACTCTGAGCGTTTGCATATCTCTGTGTTTGCATACGCATGCCTATACCAGTTTCCCCCCTTTCCTCCCTCATAACTTTTGCCAATATTTTTTTATACACACCCACAATTTTTATCCGATATTGATGGTATTTTTCACACATATACTTGAAACAAAAACAAAAATATTGTATACATTTTGTTTGCGAAAACCCAACCCCTCTCTCCCTTTCCACCCTCTTAATTTTTGGTCAATGTTACACATATGCATAATTTTTATCCAATATCGGCGGAACTTTGTACACGTATTTTTTAAAACCAACAGAAAAATAGTTTCTACATTTGGTTTACAGAAACCCTACCCCTCTCCCACTTTCCATCCCCTTATTTCTGAAAACGTTCTTTATACACATGCACAGATTTCATCCGATTTCAATGGTCTCTTGCACACGAAAACATTAAAACAAACGAAAAAATACTGTCTAAATTTGATTTTTAGAAACACAACCCCTCTTACTCTTTCCATTCCATTAATTTTCGTCAAAGTTCTTTATACAAAGCTACAGTTTTTATTCGATTTCGATAGAACTTTTCACACGTATATTTTAAAACAAAGAGAAAAATACCTTCTACATTTAGTTTGCCTTAACCTTATTCCTCTCCCCTCGTTTCCCCTTCCCTTTTTAATTTCTAATGTTCTTTACATAAACTCACAGTCTTTATTCGATTTGGATAGCACTTTGCACATGAATACATTAAAACAAAGAGCAAAATACTGTCTACATTTGGTTTTCAAAAACCTACCCACTTTCCCCCATCACCCTAACTGAGCGAAATTTACACTGAAACTTTTAAGTTTATTGCAAATATCTCGAAAACGGTGATTAGACAGCGTAGGCAAAGTAGACAGCGATATTCTTAGAGTACTTAATATTACCTGTCAAACAGCGTTGAACCGATTCCGATCGGACAATTGCTGACCAAGAAATACGAACTAGTAATTTAAAAATAAATTTAAAGTTTTTGTGACGACACACAAAGCTACAGATTTTATTCGATATTCAAGGAACTTCGCGCATAAATGCTTTAAAATAAAAGAAAATGATGTTTACTTTTAGTTTACAAGACTATAACCCTCTCTCCACCTTCACCCCTCTTAGGACAAGTTTACAGGCGCATCTTTTCAGAGTTTTTTATATGTATAAAACGGTAGGGAAATCTGTAAAAGTGGATGGTGGTGGAGAATGTATTTTACAATCTGATCAAAAGGGGAAAAAATCAGAATTTTCGTATCCAGCCCCCGAGCAACGGTGGGTACTCTGCTTTAGCAGAAGACGGGAAGCACTAAAATAAACTTCTTCCAATTTATTTATGGACTAATTTATTTTGTACACGTAAATGTACGTGTACCCACATTGCAGCGCATGCCAGGCAAAGCTAGTATTTTATAAAATGAGGTCGGTGACTTTCCACACCCAAGATAAGTCCTTTCGACTAAACAGAAAGTCTTCAAATTTTGGAGAGCGAACCCTGTTGGGTAAAATACAGGCCGAGTTTGTAAATCAGCCACATCTGATCAAGCTAGCAAGGAAGGCCTTTGATTCTTTTCTAAATCTATATTATTGTATAAGATAACGTCACGCACATGGCCTTCGTTAGTGGACCAGCAGTGACCAGAGATATTACAACACAATCGAGCTTATGAGAAAATGAATTGCCAGGATATTTTAATTAAGTTTACATTTCCTAGCATTTCAATTTAAATTAAATACGTCCAATTAGAAAAAAAATGGTAAAACTTTACGGCTGAAAAAAGTAAAATAAAATTGTTTTTTAGATTCAATGAAGTCCTTCCCATTGATTTTTAAATCATTACTATCACGCTGCTCTGCGATATTTTGATATTTATGTATTTACATTGGACATCAGAATTGAGGATACGGATAGTAAAATTTTTAAAGAAATGTGTTTTTTTTTTTTTCGTTACACTAAATTTAATGTGAAAATTTAAGTTTGTATTTTAGTTAGTTCAGCTCAACCTGTGACGATCTTTGACCTTAAAAACTGAATCTTTTCTTGAGCTGAGATTATAAATAAAACACGGAAATGGGCTTACACTTAGAAATTTAATAACAGTGAGTTGTTGTACGACTGGATACATATTGCATACGTCCAGAGAGCGCTGTACAATGGTAGCACAACAAACAAATCCGATCACAGCTAATTCCCAGGCCTGTATATTAGTTTAATTAGGCGTTAAATGCAATCTACTATTTAAAATCTGAAAACTTCTATTTTTTTAACTGCTTAACGTCTCTTAACAGCCAGGTCTTTAGAGACGAGAAAGGATGGGGTGCAAGGAATGGGAAGGAATTCGGCCATGACCTTTTGAAGGAAGCATCCCGGCATTTGCATGGAGTGATTTGGGAAACCATGGAAAACCCAAATCTGGATGTCCAGACGGGGATTCGAACCGCCGTCCTCCAGAATGCGAGGCCAGAACGCTAACCGTTACACCACCACTCTCGGTGAAATCAGTAAAACAGTAAAATTCGGGTTATAAGAATGGTTGGGCACATCACTCGCGAAATTATAAAGCCGAAATTTCGAAAGTAGGCCATTTACAATTCGAACAGCTCAGATTAGTGAAAATACGTGAATTTTTTTTAATACTGTCTTTCAAAGTTGACTGTATTCTGTGTCTGGATAAATTTTTGTTTCTGACAATAAAATGCTGAAACAATTTTTCATATTAAAGTTTAGTGAACTCAAATGCGAGTTATTTCAGTTATCGCCAAAGACGAAATTTCTTTCAGTTTTCTATGAGTTAGCACGCATTTGACCATTTTGCTTTAAGAGATTAAATTTTTTCCCTTTCATGAACATTAATAGGAAACTTGCTTTTTTCCTATCGAAATTGAAACACATGATGTTATTCTGTTCCAAAATGCAATTACTGATCTCGTGTTCAGTTGTGCCTTTTGTAAGGTTTTTATTTCTTAATCAATGTTAAATACAATTTTTTTGTCTGACGAACTTATGGTTTACGTACAAATTAAAAAAAAGTTATAGTTTCGTTAAAAATGGATTAAATTAAAATAATACGCGAAATAAATGCTTACGATAATATCAGCTTCTGAAAGCGTTATCGTAATTTAATCATGCTTAGTAAATGACTCAGGAATTTCTAAACATTTTTTCCGTCTGTTTTTCAGCACTTTACAGAATCTATTTTGTGCCAGCCCACGCAGTTTCCGTAGATTGAGAACAAACTGCTAAGGTGGATGACCGTGTTCAGTCTACGATAAAGCGTCAACTTGAGTTCCTTATAGCCTGCTGCTACAGCTGCATACGTTCCACATTGCTTGGCTCCAAGGACGCGACGCATTGTGTCCCGCAATGAAAACAAAAGTGAGTTTGCAGAAGGAATACAATTGGCAACTGAGAGTTATTAATGAGTGTGGAGGGCTGACACAGAAAGTAGCAAATGAGCACAGCACTGATCGCCCCACGCTTGACAACGGAAACTGGACTAAGAGGAAAAGTGGAGGAGCGGCTCAGGAAACGGGGACGAGGAGGCGGGGAGAGCGGTACCTAGTCTCAAGCTAGTCATTGCGATTTCGGAGAGAGTATCACTGGTGCAGCAAAAATATCATACATAACCTCAACACAAAGTCCGGTTTGATCATTATTCAAATTCTAATATTCCATAACCTTTACTTACAGGAGGGAAGAAGGAGAACGATCGTATATGTTGCATTTGCTTACCCAAATTTCAAGTAACAATAAACGTTACAAAGCCAGACAAGATTAAATGGACAAAGTAACCAGTAATTTTATGAAATAAAATCAGAAAGCACATCGCTACAGAATTAGTAAGGAATACATTACTCCACAGAGTAACTACACTACTACACTACACTACATTAAAATAACATGCAGACAATGTTAGAATTTCTACCTAGGACAAACTGGCAGGAATTTCTAAACAAGATACCTAGAACACATTAATACATTCAAGAAAGGACAACACACAAAATCAGCTATAGCAACCCATATACACAATACCGGCCACCCTTTCAGTGAAATTGATAAAGATTTGAAGGTACTCCACCACCTAAATGAAAGCCACAAAATGGGTTTGATGGAAGAATTAGAAATCTATACACGCCACAAATTATTTAAAGACACTATACTAAATGAAAGATTAGAAAGTGATTCTGTGAACTTCTTCAAATGTTTTGATAACATATTATAACTTGCCATCATCTGCTAACTACCATCGCAACTGTATCGAAAGTTGTTGTAAAATCATAATACAACCTCTGTAATAGTAACATTTATCTTTAGTCATGTACATCATTGTAGCGAATTATCTTTGTTTTGGTTTGTTAAATATAAGATATACTGAAGCATCTTTGCTTTGTCTGTATGTAAACATAATGTAGTGACAAAGTGCACATGTGACTTCCTGTGTTTCATGTTCTGAAGAAATCTTCACAAAATGTAAATTTCATTTCAATAATATTCCACTTCATATTATTTGCAAAAACTGTTTGTTACACACGGCACAATATCATTTTCAGGAAACAATAACATCCAGCAGAAATTTAGACGAGCACTCTTCACACCAAGAATTTAATAATAAAAACGGCGTTTGAAAATGAGACTAAGAACTCCAGACGTCGCGGCATGGAATCACAGAGAGTCTGGTCATGCTGCAGGAGAACACCCTGCCACACGAAGCATACACAGTGGTTGCAGGATTATTGTCATCGTCGTGTTGTTGTTCTAATAAATATTCTTCCCAAGTCTTGGGTCGAAACTTCAAAACAAACTCAATCCTTAAACACTTGAGTGACGATAACCTTTCATTTAGATTCATCGATCTTTATTTCCTTTACACTTTACTAATTCGTATCCGAAGATTACGAAGGACCTCTATAAGCAGCAACTATATATCTTCAACCCCAAACGTTCACACTAAACCTTCTTGCTCGCCCGCTGGTTCTTGTTACGCTGCTGTTTCCCTAGCAACCAACTTCTTTTTTTTATATATATATTTATAACTTCTCCATGTTATGCCACAACTGACGGACAAAGTCTGTCCAGGACACTCGATAAACTATTTCTCCAGCGTATGATCGAGTTTTGTCGACATGTTAAAAGTTATTTTTCCATTTTCAAAGCCGGAGACCATACTATTTAATAATTTTCTATTGTAAAGTCATTTCTGGCACCTAAAGTTAACACTCTTTCCATAACCCTAAATTACCATGAGGCCTAGAGAAAACTATTGACCAACTGGCATTGAGAAGAAAGCACACAGCAGAGGCCTGGACCAAGTGAAAGAAATCGCAGATCCAAATGCGGTCACATGCGGGAGAACACAGGCATCACGATTTGTGAGCTTCGGGGGGTACGTTATGGTCAGAGAAGCAACTCTACACAATTCCCTCCATAGAAAATAAGTTTAAAAAATAAAACTTATTTTAAAATAAAGTCAGATAGCCTAAGAGCGTTTTCACAGGGTACTTTGTCAGTATCGAGGGCGCGTTGCCATGGCAAATTAACAATATAAATTGTTTAACCTGTTCTGTATTGTTATAACTAATAATAAATGTATAGTTAATCAACTTTCAGTTATTTTTTCTTTCACTTCAAAATCTTCTTTCAAAAATGTGTAAATCTCTTTGCACGCATTCTGTTCTAACTTTGAAAAAGTTGGCTGTTTTATACCACAAATAAGGTTTAATATTAACTAATTCAATTAATGTCATAGCATCGTGCGAGAATTACTATTATTACAAAAATACAGAAACGTGGTCGGGACTGAGATTAGATCCTCTCTGCCACCGGTACCAGTGTGGACATGTGTGCATAAGAAACAATTAAATCAAAGGGCCGGCGATCTGCCGGACCGGACTACGTGTGAAAGCTCTCATTTGATCACATAGTATCCAGCGCCGGTTTTGCCGGTGTGAAAACGTCCTATCAATATCCCGTTTCAATATATGCCGGCCTTACACAAAGTACTTAGCAAGTGAGGGATTTCAGTATCTATCCACGATCCAATATAAGAACTGTAGGCTCCCAAATACGATATCGTTTGTACCGGAAACAGACGCCACATATCGATTTTAGGTGTATTAGCGTCTCCCGTAGTATATGTTGTAAACAGCATGATGGTTTGCTCAGTTTGCAACTAAAGCCCATTTATTATTTATGAACGTAAATTCGACACCTCTCTCGATTTAACGAACACCTACCTTAGACAGATAGGCTAACCATAATAAAAATATTATTCCCATTTAAACTACGAAAGCATACACTTGTTTTTTCATTGTGATAACATTTCCATATTCACGTTCAGTAAAAAGTAAAGCAAACTTACATTAACTGAGAGTTAAAGTACTTCCCGAAGCTGCTAATTCGCCAACACGATACGCGTTTCCGAATTTGTAACCACATGCACTATAGAAACTGTTCACTATCGTCAGAAGAGAGTATCGCCGAACCGTGGACCCGTTCAGTTAGCCTGACAGTGTTGATAGTTTTCTGGATCACAGTATTTTCTTAAATTTTAATTTCATACAAGTTCATGTCAACCATAGGTACACCGTCAACTACAGGTACTCTTACCCTTTGAAAAAATCTCGAAATGTCAAAAATAATATGATTCTTAACCCTCCTTACAGTGTGTCATAAATGATTTTGATAATAATAATAGGAATAGTAGCAGTGATCAGAACAGAATCGAGTGCAGTTAGTTAGCACATGATACAAAAATTAGATAAAAAGTTAAAACTTAGTTGAAATTTCACAGCACATTCCTCACATAATATCGATCACTAAATAGAATAATAAGAAAATAATAATAATGAATATGCACTAACCTCTGTGGCAGACAGATATTCCAAAATAAATAATCTTCAGTAAGTAGGTCCACGTAAGCTGTAGATACCACACATGTTCACAGTTCTGTCTGAAGGCACTACCGAATAATTGAACACTGTACCAGTAAACTTATAAGCATAGTGGAACAAACCGGAACATAAACATACTACAATGGTGATACCTGTGGTGCACAGCGCTTGCTGCGACTCATTCACGAACTATTGAAGCAGGTGTTAGGAGCAAAGCTAATATCAGTATTGTGTACTAATACCAACTTTTGGTACACAGCGCTTGCTGCAACTATTGAAGCAAGAGTTAATGTACTAATACAACTTTTAATCCCCACTGATCTTGCTTAAAGTTCATTTGGAATTACATGATGAAACATTTTTTCAATGTTTTTTTTGTGATTAATTAATCTTATCGGAACATTCTTGCCAGTGTTGGCTAGGGGGGCGCTGGCTGGGCGTCAACGCCCCCCAAATTTGCCTTTGTTCACAAACGCCCCCTTCGAGCTCTCTAACGCCCCACCGGGGGGCGGTACGGCCCACATTGGGAACCACTGCTTTAAACGATGGATACGGATAATTTTTTGTTTTGTTTTTGTTCCTTAATTCCCCGGGATGGAAATAACTCAGTTAAATGTTTTCTATTAAAATAAGCTGGAATTGTATCGTGCCTCTGTGATTAAGTCACCAAATTATTAAAAATCTACAAAAAAATTTCACACACCTAACCCTAAATTCAGGGCACCCTCTTGCCCTTGGGGTTGGAAACGGCTCCTAAAGGCGGATGAATCGGAAACGATCAACGGCATGGGGATGCAGAAGGCAACGGGAAACCACTGCATTAAAGACCCAAAGGGTATCCCGAGGATATGTAATCCTCTCAAAATATATATATCATGATGGCTTCTTCCTGGGTAAAATATTCCGGAGGTAAAATAGTCCCCCAATCGGATATCCGAGTGGGTACTGCTCAGGGAGGAGTCATCAGAATGGATACAAACATTCTACGAGTCGGAGCGTGGAATGTTATAAGTCTGAATAGGGCAGGTAGGTTAGAAAACTTAAAAAGGTAGATGGAACAACTTAAGTTAGATGTCGTTGGGATTAGTGAGATTAATTGGAAGGACGCACAGGATTTCTGGTCTGGGGAACACGGGATAATTAGCACACAAGCTGTCAATGGAGTCACTGGTGTAGGATTTGTAATGAACAAGAAAGTAGGGAAACGGGTGAGTTATTATGAACAGTTTAGTGACAGGATTATTTTGATGAGGTTAGAATCTAAGCCCGTTCCAACCACATTAGTACAAGTGTATATGCCAACGTCGCAGGAAGATGACGAAGAAATAGAAAAAATATATGCTGAAATTGAAGAATTAATCCAATATGTGAAGGGGGAGGAAAATCTAATAATCATGGGTGATTGAAATGCGATAGTGGGAGAAGGAAAAGAGGGGAATACTATAGGAAGTTTTGGTCTAGGAGAAAGAAATGAGACCATAATTTGATAACAATGAAGTGCAGGCTGAAATTTAAGCAAATAAGGAAGCAGTATAAGCAGAACAGACTGGAAGTGAATAAACTCAAACAATCTAGCACGAGAGAAAAATTTGCAGAAATGGTAGACTTAGGTCTAAAAAGTAAATCTGAAAGGAGCTCAACCGAGGACGAATAGAATGCATTAAATACCACAATAATGAAAGCTGGTAAAGAAACATTAGGCTTTAGGGAACAAACTGGCCGAAAACCTTGGATCACAGAAGAAATTTTAGAGCTGATGGATCAGAGGAGAAGGTACAAAAATGCTCAGGATGAAGCAGGAAGAGAGCAGTACAGGCAATTTAGAAATCAAATAAATAGGAAATGCAAAATAGCAAAAGAAAAACGGTTACAAGAGAAGTTTGAAGAAGTAGAAAAGGAAATGGTCGTAGGAAAAGTAGATATGTCATATACAGGGTGTTACAAAAAGGTACGGCCAAACTTTCAGGAAACATTCCTCACACACAAACAAAGAAAATATGTTACTGGACATGTGTCCGGAAACGCTTACTTTCCATGTTAGAGCTCATTTTATTACTTCTCTTCAAATCACATTACACATGGAATGGAAACACACAGCAACAGAACGTACCAGCGTGACTTCAAACACTTTGTTACAGGAAATGTTCAAAATGTCCTCGGTTAGCGAGGATACATGCATCCACCCTCCGTCGCATGGAATCCCTGATGCGCTGATGCAGCCCTGGAGAATGGCGTATTGTATCACAGCCGTCCACAATACGAGCACGAAGACTAACGAAACAAAAATGAGCTCTAACATGGAAAGTAAGCGTTTACGGACACATGTCCACATAACATATTTTCTTTGTTTGTGTGTGAGGAATGTTTCCTGAAAGTTTGGCCGTACCTTTTTGTAACACCCTGTAGAAAGATCAAACAGAATTTTGGAGAAATGAAGAAAAGGGGTATGAACATTAAAGCTGCCGATGGGAAACCTCTTTTAAACTCAGAAGATAGAGCTAACCGATGGAAGGAATACATTGAGAAACTGTATGTTGGGGACGACTTGAACAATAGTGTAATGGAAAAGGAAGGCGATGTCGGCATTGATGGCTTAGGAGATCCTGTTTTGAGGACAGAATTTAATAAAGCTCTGAATGACTTGAAAGAAAATAACGCAGTTGGAATTGATGAGATCCCTGCAGAACTTCTTGAATCCCTAGGAGAGGATGGACTCGAAAGATTATTCAAGCTGATATCAAAAAGTTATGAAAAAGGAGAAATTCCAAATGATTTTAATAAAAATATCATCTTCACACTTCCAAAGAAAACATAAGCTGACAAATGTGAGAATTATCGCACCATTAGTCTAACATCACATGCTTCAAAATTACTGACCACAATAATATACAGAAGAATATAAATGGTAGTAGAAAAGAGAGTAGGCGAAGATCAGTTTGGGTTTAGGATAAATTGCGGTACAAGGGAAGCAATTCTGTCTTTAAGATTAATACTTGAAGGGCGGATCAAGAAAAACAAAGATACTTTTATGGCATTTGTTGATTTAGAAAAACCTTTTGATAATGTTAGGTGGGACAAGATGTTCAAAATTTTAAAGAAGACAGGTCTAAAGTATCGACATAGAAGAATACTCTATAAACTATATAAGAATTAAGTGGCTATAATAAAAGTAGAGAATCACGAGAGACATGCATCAGTTAAAAAGGGTATGAGACAAGGTTGTAGTCTATCCCAGTTAATATTCAACTTGTATGTAGAAGAAGCAATGAAGAAACTCAAAGAAAAATTTTCATGTGGCATAGGTTTTCAAGGAGAAAATTCAGTATGGTACGAATTGCTGATGACATTGTCTTGTTAGCAGAGAGGGCTGAAGATATTGTGAAGTTACTGAATGGCATGAACAAAATACTGAAGGAATATTTTGGACTAAATACAAATCAAAGCAAGACAAAAGTGATGAAATGTATCAGAAATGTTACCAATACTAGTAGATTAAATATAAAAATAGGATCGGATGCAACAGGAGAAGTAAGTGAGTTCTGTTACTTGGGAAGCAAAATTACAACCGATGGCCGAAGCAGGAATGATGTTAAAAGCAGAATAGCACTAGCAAAAAGAGCCTTCATGAAAAAGAGAAACCTTTTAGTTTCAAATATTGATCTAGGAATTAGAAAGAACTATTTAAAACTCTATGTGTGGAGCACAGCACTTTACGGTAGCGAAATATGGACTTTAGGAATACCGACCGGAATGAAAGAAAATTGAAGCTTTTGAAATGTGGTGCTACAGAAGAATTCTGAAAATATAGGTGGACAGAGAAAGTAAGAAATGAACGAATTTTGGAAATGATGGGTGAGAAAAGAAGTTTATGGAAGAATCTTACAGAAAGAAGAGACAGGCTGGTAGGTCATATTTTGAGACATGCTGGATTGGTAAAGGTGGAAGGTAAGAACTGTAGAGGAAGACAGAGATTAGAATATATGAAGCAGATAATTGAGGACGTGGGTTGTAAGGGGCATGTAGAAATGAAGAGGTTTGCACAGGATAGGAAGAGATGGAATAATAAAATAAAAAATGTTTTAATGTATCATGTTTTTATAACGGTCTTAAAAGTATAAAATAATTTCCCTAATCCTTATGAAGGATAAAACCACACACAAATTTCTAGCTTCTAAATTGTCCTGAAAATTCATACTTAGGAATTTTTGATAGCTATTAAAATACTTGTCAGATTGGTGACGAAACACATTGGGCGCATGGAATACATGCGATTCGGACCATATTTGCACCTAAATTTCTTCGGCCGTATTTATACTACAAGTATCAATAGATATTAGCAATCTTAGTAAATGTACTAAATTTTATTTCGTTACTGTTCTTAGTTCGGTTGTTATTAGGATGCAAACCACAGCGATCTTGTCACTCACTCACTGACTGACTGATGATCATCAAAACTCTAAAATACTTTCCGTAGCCGTAGATAGCTGAAATTTGCTACACAGATAAAATTTTACCCACGTATTATAGGAAATATCTGAAACTCGTAAATTTCCATATAGCTACTACTTACCAACACCTAACGTAAAATCGCTTTCTACTCTGATAACTTTATATACTTTATTCACTGTAGAGTAAGCTTACTAAGCTTAACTAATATGTTAAATTTTACTTCTTTGGTTTCCTTATTCTGGAAGTTATTGAAATACAAAATTTTATTTCGACCACGATACCTCGATATCAAAATTCCACTGTATCTCCAGTAATCTTAGAAACAAGTAATTTGGTACACATTTATGGTTTCATCCCTATATCATGAGAAAAGTCTAATATTGGAGTTTTTCCCCGTATTTATTAATTACAATCCCAAACATGAAAAATTTGCGGCTTAATTGCTTTGCTCCTGATGAAGCTAAATGGCTGAGACGTTTATAATGCTTAGAGTTTAACTGATATATTAAATTTTACTTTGTTCCTGTGCTTAGTTTGGAAGTTACTAGTAATTTATTTATGGTGGTAGTTAAGCCAGCGGCCATCCGGATTGCTCGGTTACCGGGAACACCAATTGTTTTCAGACAGTGGGACATTGTTGGTAAACGTATATTGATGTCTTAAAATCTGAAATGTTCTTATTCGCCGATTTTCAAGTGGAATCATTAGATTTGAGCTACGATTCAAGATAAGCGGTAAACTTACAAAAAGAAATGAGATGCCATGAAAACAATAGGTCAAGTCTCGTGTTCGTGTAGTGACAAAATGTTACGTATGAGATTTTCTTCTGAGCCAAGTCTACACTTCACAGTGTGTATTCACTTCACTTTGTGAAACAGAATCGTTTCACTCGGTGTCATAGATCGTTTATTTAGAATAAAAAATCTCTGATGACGATTATGTAAGTCATAATTTTTACGGAAACTGAGGGCATAATATATACTTGTCAAATTCTAAAAATAGCGAGGGAAATCTTGGCTTTTACGTATTTATAAGTTTGATAAAGCAACACATTTAAGATACTAATATACGTTAACTAAAACATGGCGCGCATAATGGCCAAGTCATCAGATTTTTTTTAATTTTTTAGAATATTATCTAGCCGGCAGTGAGTGTATGTTATGAATCTTAAACACTATCTAGCAGGCAGTGAATGTATCTTTATTATTTTGGAATACTATTCAGCTGGCAGAAATTGTAGTTTCTCTTTATTTTCTATATCGTTTGTCTGCTTATGAACTTTTTTAGTCTTTTTACAATCTAGGCTATTAGTGACAGACTTAATATACCTCTTCGGAGAAATAAGTCCGCATTGACCGCTTGAATAACGTTACGTAATGTTAATACAGAGCAACAGATATATAAAGCGAATTAATACAATCTCACTAAAGCAACTGTTAAAGAAAACAAACAATTAAATACTTTATCATATATTTTCAGTTCCGATTTAGTGTACAAATTAATTCCAACATTTCTGAGGCAGAATCGGGGTGCAGCCCGGCGTCTGGCTCTGTCGAACGTGGAGAATCGCGCAGACAACCGCAGTCGGGCTGCTGGGAGTGGAGTTCCCATCTCTTCTGCCGCTGACCGCCTCCACCTGCAACTGTAAAGTGAGAGGGTCAGGCAAGCCTGAGTCAGTAGCCGATGCACTGAGCCGGGCACTGTCGCGAAGATTCCCGATCTCCCTTGACACGACGGAGCTGCCAGATCAAGTGAACTAGCTCGAACGTCGGATGCGGTGCAGACTCGGTCCGTCGCCACCCAACGCTCCGTGACATTCCGCCATCTACACCACCAGGCGTAATCCGTTCAGCCAGTACCACTGCCAACTACGCTCCTCTTCCATAGGCTTCGAGAACTGTCTGGAAGAACGGTTGGTGGAAACCAGAAGCAGTGAACAAGAGAGAGACAGCACCAGCGGGATCTCCTCTCCGGTTGTTGGTACTACCATGAAAATAATAATCCGAACGACCTGAATCGCACATCACTAAATTTCCTCCTGGGAATTATTCAACCCATTATACACAACTGCAAAGGCAGTCCTATACCCAGTAGGTGGTACACTCACGCGACTATGAAAAATTGTCACTTACTCGACCCACAATAAACGGAATACATTTCAGTTTATTCGCTTCATAAACTTGATTAGTGATTACAGTAAGGCAATAAATGTATTACACAGACATGAAATGAGTTGATTTTTACTTTTTCAATACATTTGAGAGTTATTTAGAGTCAATAACTAGTAACAAAGTCACCGCTTTTCAAACAAAATGTTAGTTTTCAACAAGACATACGACAATAAACAATTTATGTATTACATTCGTCTTCAAGAACATAAAATAACAATAAATTTAATACAAAAAATTATGTTTTCACTGGGTTAAAATATGTGGAAACGATACAGAGTCATTAGAAGCAGCTGTGTGCTACATGGCGCGTAATACATTTACAAAATTAATTAATTTAGCATTAATTTAACGAACCTGCTTGCTCTAGCGTTCTGTTATCCAGTTCTATTCATAAGTCTGTTTTTGAACCGACAAAACGTAAAAAAACAAACAATTATTAAATAAATGTTGCCGGCAGCATGATATTGAATCTGAGTGATATGCGTTGGTAATTACAACTAAGAAAAGCTGTTTAAAGCACTGAACATTCCTACTTTCTTTTAAAAAATTAGTTATAAAAAAGAAATTTAGAATCCAGCTTTTTTTCAATATTTGATTGAAAATCAACTTCATAAGTGAATATGGCAAAATATTACACATTTCACTTCCGTATTCGACTGCTGTTGTAAAGGTGGAAGGTATATTAAAAAATGATGGACTGGAATCTTCCGTAACTAACAATATTGTGCGGCTATTGGTGTTCACGAGTGGAGTTAATGATGTATTCATGTATTATGTTCTATTTGTGGCATCAAGTTATTATTGTATGCCAACCTCTTAGTCCAATCTAATGCTAATATTACTCCTACTCCTGCCGCAGATAGACGGTAAAAAATTCTCACTGAAGTAAAAAAATTAAAACTACAATCCGGAGCAAAAGATAAAAAAAAACTAAACATTAATAGTGCATGGCTGAAATTTCACAAGTTGATAGTAACGCCTAGTTTAATTATGTACAGCTATCTTTTTTTAACGTGTAGGTGTTGTTTATTGAATTTAATGCTTCAAGGAAGTTCCGCGACGTGGAAAAATGTTGCCGAACGAGTAGTTATGAGCTGGTAAGTCTCTAACGCTATGGGTCGCTCAGATTGGCCGATGCCGAGCAGGAAGGTTAGTGGCTAGGAAGCGCAATGTCTCGCGGAAGAAAGGTACGCGGTTCGAGTCGGGCTTCGGGCACGAGTGGTTTAATGAAGTACTACGTTCTCCTCGTGTTGCCCGTACATCGGAAGACTAACAGCACATGATTCAATGATTGGGAAGTTAAAATAACAGATTTGTTGCCTGAATAGATTAAATAATCCAAATTCATTTTCGTCGTTATTTTTTCAGTATAGTCTTTAATATATCTTTTGTAATGACACGGGAAATATTAGCTGTGTAAGAACAAATTTAGGTATCACTATTTAAGTAGGATCGATTCCACGTTCGCTGTTCTGGGAACTCTACGAAAAGTTCTCGATGGCTGGACCGTGAATTTAAAATGGTTACTACCTAGCTTGGATGCAAATAGTTACGAATCACCTACTACGTGGGGGTTTTCATTCATATATTTGGTTTGAAAGTGGAGTTCCGAATTTTTTATGATAATAGAACCATAAAAACACAGAATGATCCATGGAAGGCATAACTCAGTCTTTTAACTGATGAATGCTTGAAAATATTTTGATACAATTTCAAACTCGTCTGCTTTGCAGTTGTTGAATGTAATGCAAGCTTTGTATTTGTAGATTTTGATATACTGAATCCTGTGTATGGTGATGTATCGTTAAAGCCTGAATTAAAAACCCAATTAATTTCATAACCATGGAATTTGTAAAACTTTTAATCTTTGCATAAAAATCAGCTTATAAAGGTTTGTAATGTCAGTGATCATCTGTTTTATATTTATTTGAAACACTGAAAGAAGTACGCATCAGAATGGAAGTAAATTATTGATTGGTATTCATTTACCTAAACTAACCACTAAAAGATTTGTTTTCCACTGTCTCAGAAGATCGAAATTTAATACACCATAGTCATATTAACCAATAAACATTTGGAAAAAAGAGGAGCGATTGTTTACGAATCTTTCGTTCAATTCATCTGGAGCAAATTTTTGTCAGTTACCAAATTACAAAAAAGATTTCGACCCAAGGAAAAAAAAAGTAATGATAAAAGAACTTGCTAAAACAATGATTCTTGCTTTATTTGAAGTTTTGGATAGAAAAAGAAATATTGTGTAATCCAGTAAAGATTACGTGCCAGATGAGAAGACAACACTATGTGGAGCAATAAATTGTAATACAATTTTATAATGTATCACTCTTACTCTGTACAAGTGGTGTGTGAAATGGAAATTGTGATCGAAAGCAGATAGTTTGTTGTTTACATAGAGCATTAAACCGCTCAGTGTTTCCTCGTCCGAAATTCGTTTCCTGCGACGACATACTAGCTGCTTTAACAGCTCACAGTGTTTAATCTCGTGGAATTGTATGTTTCTTATGATACTATTGCTGCGATTATGTCTCTGCGCTAGTTTCGAATAAAACTAGTAGCTACAGAGTAATGAAAAATTTGATAACCGAGGACAAACGATTGAATTTTTTAATTACTGCAGCAACATGATGATGACTTGATAGCTACGTAATATGATTAATAATCGTTTTCCGATGTTTGCATAGTTATATTATATACTCAATAATTCTGAGTGATTTCTCAGTAGCTGTACTCTCATTTCTGGATTTTTCGCGGTGCAACTACGACGGTTAGACTCAGATATTTAAGCAGTAAAACGGCTTACATTCCTACTTACAGTTGCAGTGTTCCGTTAAAAATTTTAAAACATGGCTTGTAGTCTATTTTAAAACCTTCTTAAGCCAAACATATTTTATGCCACCAGAAATTATCCACCACAATTATTTGACGGTATATTGCAATGCCGGAGCGTGATAGGTGAGCGGTAACGTTCTGGCCTTACATTTGGGAGGAGGCAGATTCCAATCCCTGTTCGGTCATCGAGATTTTGGTTATCCATAATTTCACCAAATCACTCTAGGTTAATGTCGGGATGGTTTAGTCAAAAAGCCATGAGCGAATTTCATCCTTGCAATAAGTACTTTACCGCCTCTAATGACCTCGACGTCGACGTTACAAATGACTTGATGTGTGATACCGAAAGGTTTCACGTTTTGACGCTTCCCTGATTTTGAGTGTTAGACCAGGTGGGCTGTTACAGTGTCAATATAATTCTTGTTTTGAGCAAATGGAATCATATACAGAGAATTACCCAAAACAGAGTCAATACTTGTGCCGCCGTATCACTCTCAGACTAGAAAAAGAATGAAAAAAAATCATTAATTTTAAAACTATATATAGTAGCTGTAAGTTCACGATTATTTGAGAAAGAGCAAGACACATGATTTTCAGGAGAAGCTTGTTTTCCATAAAACCTTCAGATGATAGAGAAGAGATCCGTAGTCAGGTGGGAGCGATCATGAGGTACCGAACTCGAATCGGCACATATTCATTTTTTCCCCCGTTAACATTTTGCGTAATGTTTATTGTTGAAAATACATACTTGTCATTAGTCATTAGCAACGGTTCCTCACATAAATATGTTTACAGTAATATAGACCACAGCAAATGTGTGTTCTTAACTAAAAAATGAAAGTTCAATACAAAGGACTCGAGCAACAGACTGCAGAGCATATTCCAAGAAGCTTAACCACTACCGAAAATCCTCTTTTCTGTTATTGCTCTAAAACTATCAATATCAGGATATTATTGATAATCCAGAAAGTTACTCATTTTTTGATTGTTTTTCCATCCCTACTAGCACGCTGAAAGAGATACAGAGCTATAAGCCTAGACTTCAATATTTTTCTGTTTAGAGAACTCTGTTGCGTGGTCCCTTCCAATATGTAGAAAGTGGTTTGCCAGAGATCGCGACGATGTCTTATCAGTGTATATTGACAACTACTACAAACTTTTACTCTTCGATTTATCACATCTTAACGTTTCAGCCAACCTGTCGTAACTTGAATGAGTCTATTTTTTGCTCGGTTACACTGTAGCACTCACACTTGACTCTTGCTTCAAATGATTTTCAGTACCTTTCTTACATTCTCAGACAGAAAGAATATTTGTATGGAATTTATGGGCTTATTTTATACACAATAAGCTTTAAAATAGGTGACGACTGATAAACATTCCAGCACTTGTTTCTCATTCAAAGATAGAGTTGGATATTTGAGTGAAGTAACATGTGACTTATGTCTGGTAGCAGAGTATCAGGAAAGTTAAAACAAAATATTTATAGAAACGGGGAACAAGGAAGTTCTTATTTCCGCAAATCGGAAAGATTAGCTAGTGACCTAGCATTTAATCATTCCTCGGGATAAGTTACTAGTTGAAAAGACTCTTGGACATTACAAATACAGGACTGACGAATTTCCTAATTATGGATTGTGAGACATCTTCATTCTTATCGCTGAAATTAGCGGTTTGGTATTTGTTGAAACAAATAAAACTAAGTACTCTAAAAACTGGAAATAAATCTTTAAATCACACAGGTTGTCCTAAATTATAAATGAACAAACATTTTACCTTAGTAGGAGCTGAAGCCTTTGGAATCGAGGATCAATTCTTGTAATTTTACATTAAAATAAATGTCTTTCTCCTTCGTTTTCTGTCTTCCAATGGGTTGGTTGCAATCCTCTATATAGTTCTGTCGCGATCCCCAACTATTCCCGCCACTAACAGATGACCCAATGACCTCCTGAACTGTGGGAGTACGTCGAGTCATTTTTTTTTTATTATTGCGGTGAGATCTTGTAACAAATTGCTTTTCTCGGCCATCTTAAAAAAAAAAAAAAATGTTATTTCATACATCACCTGTCCGCATGAATGTGACTATGTGCGCATTCTTCTATGACGATACATATTGGTTGTTAAAATTGTCTTACTTAGCAGGTTCTCTTCCGCAACGCACTGTCATCGATACATGCTGCGATAGCAAGATTTTCTGGATGCTAAATGTATTGTTATCAGTCTGACGTTGTTTGATATTTGATCTTTCAAGCTAATGTGGTTTAGATATAGTCTGCGGTATATGATCCTTTTAGATTTTTTTGCCAATGCACAACACTTAAACAAGCTGTTTTTAATGCAAGCCATTATTCATATCAGACCGATGGGAATAGGACATGCGCAGGGTTGTCGGAGTTAACTGGCAGAGGATTGCCCAAGATCGTGCGATTTGGAGAAGACTGCTCAGTTTATATCTGAAATAATGACTTTAAGAGACCACATCAGAAAATGATTGAACTGACTAATAATGATAATGATTATTCATGCCCATTTTTTTCTATCACTGGCTACTGTAGTCTGTAAGACTTAAACTTTAAATTAATAAACACAAAATTGATGAATGAGCAAAGGAAATGCTATACAGCAAAATGTTAGCTGCCATCTTTGACAGTTCTCACGTGCGGGCGCTTTCAGAGTTCGGTTAAAGGTGTCAGATGCGGACCCTGATGTAGAGTAGCTACCGCCAAGCTCTTACGCTCCGATGGTAGACGGTGTCGAGTTCGGCATCAGATCGGACATAATCGATCTTAAAAAAGTTTTATTTTCTTCTTGTATCGACTAAGACGCTTTAGCAATATAGTAACTGCTTTATCGCCTAAATGAGAAAATTGCTCCTTGTTAGGTTTCAGTTGAGTTATTGTTATGTGTGGTATATTTCGTAAAGACGTTGATAAGGGTGGTTGACTAAGAAAGGAAAGAATTCGACAACAATATTTATAGAAGTAATTATTTCTCTTTTTGCCTGAAGTGATTACGGTATTTTTTTGTTTTTTTGTTTTGTTTTGTTGTTTTTTAATCTTGACTGCCGAAGGATAAATTTAACTGAAACTGTTCTCTTCCTAATGAAATTGCTCAATGTTACTAGTTACTCACTAGTTTCAGAATTTTTTTTATTTTCATTTATTTTCCCCGAGTGTGGTGGATGAGCGGTAACACCCTGGCCTTGCATTCAGTAGGAAGCGGGTTCAAGTCCCCGTCTGGGCATCGAGATTTGGGTTTACCCAAATCACTCCAGTGGAATTTCTGGATGCTTCCTTTAAAACGCCATGCCCGAATTCCTATCCATACCTTGTCCCCAGTCCTTTCCCGCCTCTAGTGATCTCGACGTTGACTGTGCCTAAGGACACATCCAAAAAAAGCATTTATTTTCCTATTTGATCAATGATGGAATCCATAAAATTACTGAAAAATATATTAAAACGAAGTTCGATATTGTTACTGATACATGTAACTGCAAAGTTGGAATAATTTGATAAAAAAAGTAGATTTCCAATGACATTTTCAAATTAGATAAGCATTTTAAACATTTTTCGTGTTAACAGCTCGCAAAACTGAAGTGTATTTAAACTCCCTCTTTTCTTACAGATCTTGTACTCATCTCGCTGTGTACTGAAGTAACGTTAAAGCAAAAAAATAAGGCAGATTTGATCAGTTTCCTTATAACCAAACGTAAAATTTCCCATCTTTTCGTAGAAATAAATTAACTAACGATTTAATATCAGTGATGTTAATGATTTTCAAGAGTCTTATATTTTTTTTCAAGAAACGTAAAGAAATACGGCTAAAGGAGGAAGCGTAGGCTAAATCTTTCGCTTATGTGTGAACGAAAGTCAATTCTTGAAAGACATATTAATAAAAAAAAACAACTCTTACATGTTACTCTACTTGAGCAATGAGCTCGAATTAGTTGCTATCTTAACAAGAAGAGGTATAATAATATATTATAATATGGATAGGAACTAATTTTATACAATGTCCCAAAATTTTATGAACTGTATCTTTCAGTAAAAATTAAGAGATAGTTGGAATTAAGATAACACAGTGACGACCAACACTATAATTGGTTATAATATTTTCTAATTCGGCAGTGTTATTCTCTGCAGGAAGAGTGTCAATCAGAAATAAGTTTTTATTTTATTTAATTTATTTAATGGTCGGTGGCTTGCGTCAATTTGACCAGTTGTTATTTACATATTTTCCCTTCAAGAATCTTACATTTTTGCAGAAATAAGTTGGTAGACGGAAGCATGAATGTTCGCAAAACGTTTAATACGGCTTTCCGTGTACTCCATTCACCTTCCGTATTTAGGCTTACTGTTTCCCTCACAATGTTCTGACTGAGTGCTTCAGGACTTCCCAATATTTAAACGTCTGACAGAAAGTGTTTCTGGTCATTCAGACGGAGGCATCATTACAAGCGTTTCTTGTTTTTTTTTTCTGTAGTGTACTAGGTTTTCAGAAATATTTGCAACAGCTACATGTGGGCAGTTTCTAAAGTTGTCTAGGCTTTTTAATCTCTGTTCGTAGGTAATTTCTGATGGAAGTACGAAATCCTTTATCAAATACAGTTAAAACGCAGTTAGAAATTTCCTGGTAGAGTAATGTTAAGGCGATTCAAAGTATAAATGTGGGACCATCCATGTTTATGCGGTGTCCATTCTGTACTTTTTATCTTATGTAGGAAAAAGGAAATGGAAATTTTACTAACAATATAAAGCGTATTTTATCCACATACTAGATGACCCGGTGAACTTCGTTTCACCTACATCATATACTCGTATGTATAATGTATTGAGATGGCAACACCGATCAAAAACTCAATAGTGTCTCTTTTGTGCACGTCACGGTTTATGCAGTTGTTCTACTACAAACACTTATGTCAACTAATAAGGTGTCTACAATTTTTTTTTGGTCTCTAATATAATACGCATTGCCCGTTTTGAAAAAAGTGGATTGAGCGGCAGGACAACCGATGTTCATTCCCTAGTTGTTATAACATTTTGTTACGTTGTGACGAATGTAAAACAATAATAATTCTAATTCTGAAGGATATGTTTTAGTAACAACACCACATATACATTTCACATACACCCAAACGCACACCCTCACACACATTCAGCATACTACATCTTACACTGTTTTAATTGCGATCGGTCTCTAAACGAAATTTGCTAACAATTCATATGAATACAAATTTTTTATCTACATTAAATACAACACAGTTATACACTTAATCAATTTAAAGCTTTCTGATTACCTATATTTTTTGCGGTGCGTAAATATATAAGATGATGGCTTTCCGACGCGCTAGCACGCGACGTAGGGAAACTCCAAGTTGATTCCGAAAACTTGCAACGACTGACCTTGCGGTTTATTTATGGTCATCGCAAAGGCCAGATGCACGGGAAATTGTAGACGCTTAAAATCGAATGGCAAATGCGTTGGAAACATCGGTAACACGGGAACAAGACATCCTTTATTTTGTATTTTCCCTTGATGATCTTGGTCTCAATCACGTTATTCATTAGCTTTTTCATAACCAGTCTCGTTCCATTGCATAGTCGGGGTTGATTAATGTTACGCAGTATAATCACAACTGATCCTACTTTTAATTGTAAATTGTGAGGTGGTAGTCCAAGCAATTCCAGTGAATTTAAAAACTCTGTGGGATAGTTTACTACATCATCCTGGTTTGTAAATGTATCAACTGATTTGTAAGAAAACAACTCTCCTGGGTCGCATTGAAATCATTGACATCTTTGTTTTTGGCGGCCAGTATTGCTCGTTCACTCAGCCAATTATGGTTACTGAACTGCTGTTCTATGTCAGTAAAATTACGCTGAATAAGCTCCTCTTTTGAGTCGGTGAAGTGACAGAAATGCGTGGGTAGTGTAATTAATCCGGTCGAGGTGTCAACTGCGACTTTACCATTTGCAATATCTAATAACTGCTTCCAAAACACAAACGCAGTTTGATCTTGTCGCAAAAACACTCGCGTGTTAGTTGTTAATTGGAGTGCCTATACATTCCGCCACAAATTAGACGATTTTAGGCATGCTTTTAGTTCGTCAGTTGATCGGGGAATAATTGGAAGAGTCTGACGTAAATCACCTGACAACACAATCATGGCTCCACCAAAAATGTTTTGGTAGTCACGAAGATCTTTTAACGTTCCATCCAGTGCCTCCAGTGACCTGTTGTGGGGCATCGTACATTCATCCCAAACGATCAATTTGCATATCTGTAGAATATTTGCCATTGCGCTGTTTTTGGTGATGTTGCAAACTGGTGCTTCGTTGATTTGCATGTTTAATAGTAATTTCAAGGCAGAATGTGCAGTTCGTCCACCTTCTAACAATGTTGCAGCTATTCCAGATGAAGCCAACGCTAGGTCTACTTCATTTTGCGACTGGACTTTGGCAACAGCAATGAAATTAGGAACGTTCTCCCAGTCCCCCCGGGAGCGTCAAGGAAGTAAATTCCCCCAAATCCACTGTTCATAGCTTGAATCAAAGTATCGTACACAATTCGTTGTTGGTCATTCAATTGCGGAACATTTGAACGAACGGTTTCGGTCAATACTTCAGTATCGTACTGTTGTTCTCTTTGTAACTCGTGGTTAAATGCATCGCGCATAGGACGATTGGGTGATGTCATGCCCAAACACGACAATACTTTATTTGCCACCAATAAACACATATCTTGTATCATGATTAATGTCTCATTGTAAATTTTTGTAGTATAGGATTCAAAGTTTGACGACGCACATTATGCAACACATCCTCAGACATGTCATCCCTATATTTCATCCACAAATCTTTCGGATTCGAGGGGAAACATGTCGATATTATAATCGCAAACAACGGGCGAAGTTGATGAGGCGATGAGGATATGACGGATTCCTTGAGCGTATTATCCCAATGCGAATCGTTCTCTAGCAATTGTAGTAGTTAACACGCCTCACGGTATGTCGCACACAGATGTCCATCAACCGTTTTCAGTTGTTGAAACGATATCGGACCATGAACATTCACAAACAACAATTGAAGATAATAACATACATCGTTAATTGGATGAACTGTGTAGATGTGACATAAAGAGCATCTAAGGCAAATACATTTGGGTGTCCTTCAACTGGTGTTCCTTGTTTCCGACGCTGAAACGATTTCGATGATGCGTTCCAAGTGTAATAGCGTGGCATATCAGCAAACTGCGACCGAAAATATCTGTTTGACAAACTGAGAAGAAACTTGTTACTGTGGTCGATGGTGGACGTGCCGCCCTATCCGCCGCGTTCTCATGATTGAAATACACTCGTTGTCCATTTTCTAGATGAACTGCCAAATGGACCACTGAGATGGCCATGTCGCTACCTTTGTTAACATATTTACAGGGGCGGATCCAGGATTTTAGTTTGGGAGAGGCTTGAGCGGACTTTGGTTTGGGGATGGGCTTGGTTTGAGTGAATTTTGGTTTTGGGGGCTTGCCTTCAGGGGGTGGCTTGAGTCGGGCAAAGGGTAGTATTTATAGTCTCCTCGGGCGTTGAATCCGTAGAGCTAAAAAAAAAAGTCTCCAAAAACACAATGTCGGAGGTGGACCTACATACTTTTTTGTGTGTGGAGGGCGGGGGGGCTTAAGCCGCCAGGCGGCTTTCCCCCCACTTCCGGATCCGCCCCTGCATATTTACATATGTTCTTTATCGACTTGACGGAGTTACAATATTCCTCATTGCTGTGAGCTTCAAAAGCTTTTAACAACATTGGCGAGTACGGCACAATCCAGCGATAGTCTACTTCAAAATCTTGTCCTTTTACCGCCACAACTACCGATCGCCCACCATCCGCAACTGATCGTCAACGATACAGTGGGTAACCGTCATTTCCCGTGATAGTTTCAGCAATCACGTCTCTCGGGTATAGCTTGGAGCATTTGCCGTCGACCATACAGGGTGAGTTGTTGTTGAAAACCCCGCAAGGCCCATGTATCATGTGTTTACTACTGCATGCAATTTTGGGTCAACTATTTCATCGGGAATCTCATCTGAAATTATGAAATCAATTTCATCTGGCCTTATTTTGTCAACTAACCAAACTAATATGTGCGCATGTTGAAGACCACGCTTTTGCCACTCAACAGAGTACATCCAACAATGGACTTGGCCATACACACGATGCTTTATAAATGCTATAGGTGTGCAATTTTCCATCGAAATCGGACAAAATCTGTGGGTTTGTGTAAATTATGGGGATGTGAAGGGGTTGAGGAGTTTCGTTTTGGAAAACATATATAAGCAATATTTTTCAATTTGTTTTTAAGTATACGTGTACAAATTTTGCTGGAAATCGGTCAAAATCTGTTGGGTTGTTTAAATTATGGGGTGTTATGGGGAGGAGGGTGTGGTTTTTTTGAAATTTTATTTCTTAGGAACCATCTCACAAACGCTCTAGACAACTCACCAAAGTTTCACCGTAATCAGATGAACGGTTTAGGAGCGCATAGAGCATAAACAAAACTCACATTGATTTTTATATATAAGATTAAATTGTCATTTTTAGTATTTTACTCACAATTTTTCCATTTTTTCTCACCGTTTAAACCTTCCCTGAACTTCCATAAATAGTTCAAGATCAAAATTAGCCAAATCGGCCCAACCATTCCCGAGTTTTAGCGAGACTAACGAACAGCAATTCATTTTTATATATAAGATTAAATTGTCATTTTTAGTATTTTACTCACAATTTTTCCATTTTTTCTCACCGTTTAAACCTTCCCTGAACTTCCACAAATAGTTCAAGATCAAAATTAGCCAAATCGGCCCAACCATTCCCGAGTTTTAGCGAGACTAACGAACAGCAATTCATTTTTATATATAAGATAAGATTAGAACTGTATTTGAAATAATAATTTCGATCCGTAATGACACAGAAAACAATTGTACTGGAGCCCATTAATATCCCCTATCTCTCCAAGAAAATATAGAAATTTCTACGTAACAGAATACTTGTGAAATATTTTAACGATGTGTTATTATTCAATGTCAGAAATTAACTTATTGTTATTTCAAAACCCTAAAAATTACTGACAGTTTATCACAGGGGCACGTGGTATAATAAGAAACTATGACTGGCTTGGAATGCGATCGAAGTAAAAGTGATGTTTTGAATGGTTTTAGGCTGTACAGCTAGAATGTTATACTGCGTCTGGAAGGAAGACGGGAGTTTGCAGCGTAATATTTACACATAGACGTAAAGTGTTATCTTTCCTCTTTCAAATTCGCATGCCCAGCTGAGACATTAATCATCCCAGGTACCGTTCAGTCCGTGGCTTAAGGAGTTAGGATTTTTCAAATTTCTATAGTTGTGTCCTGATTCTCATTAGAACGTGTGAAATGTAGGACGGGCAGATCATTTTCTCCAGGACCTACAGTTCAATGTGGTATCCTAGCCACGGAACGTAATGCGATAGCTCATTTGAACGGAGCATATAAATTTCTAAAGCAATTACCTTAATCACTCAGCTACCAGAATGCTCAATGTGGAGCTACTTTAAACGATAGGGTGGGTCTCGAGATTTCATTGCTACAAGTTCCTAATTACGGAAGGTAGTTCGAGAACCAATAATTGTTAGAATATTTCATCTTAGCTATTAATCTGTAAATGAAATTCTTTCTGGTGGTTCAGCCACCTGTCCAGCCAACATCGATAGTGCCTAATCGCTTGCGGTACACGTTGCTGCGACCCTGTGGATCACTGTTGTCAAATTCCTATTATTTCTTCGTCAACCACCCTTATCAACGTCTTTACGAAATATACCACACATAACAATAACTCAACTGAAACCTAACAAGGAGCAATTTTCTCATTTAGGCGATAAAGCAGTTACTATATTGCTAAAGCGTCTTAGTCGATACAAGAAGAAAATAAAACTTTTTTAAGATCGATTATGTCCGATCTGATGCCGAACTCGACACCGTCTACCATCGGAGCGTAAGAGCTTGGCGGTAGCTACTCTACATCAGGGTCCGCATCTGACACCTTTAACCGAACTCTGAAAGCGCCCGCACGTGAGAACTGTCAAAGATGGCAGCTAATATTTTGCTGTATAGCATTTCCTTTGCTCATTCATCAATTTTGTGTTTATTAATTTAAAGTTTAAGTCTTACAGACTACAGTAGCCAGTGATAGAAAAAAATGGGCATGAATAATCATTATCATTATTAGTCAGTTCAATCATTTTCTGATGTGGTCTCTTAAAGTCATTATTTCAGATATAAACTGAGCAGTCTTCTCCAAATCGCACGATCTTGGGCAATCCTCTGCCAGTTAACTCCGACAACCCTGCGCATGTCCTATTCCCATCGGTCTGATATGAATAATGGCTTGCATTAAAAACAGCTTGTTTAAGTGTTGTGCATTGGCAAAAAAATCTAAAAGGATCATATACCGCAGACTATATCTAAACCACATTAGCTTGAAAGATCAAATATCAAACAACGTCAGACTGATAACAATACATTTAGCATCCAGAAAATCTTGCTATCGCAGCATGTATCGATGACAGTGCGTTGCGGAAGAGAACCTGCTAAGTAAGACAATTTTAACAACCAATATGTATCGTCATAGAAGAATGCGCACATAGTCACATTCATGCGGACAGGTGATGTATGAAATAACATTTTTTTTTTTTTTTAAGATGGCCGAGAAAAGCAATTTGTTACAAGATCTCACCGCAAAAAAAAATGACTCGACGTACTCCCACAGTTCAGGAGGTCATTGGGTCATCTGTTAGTGGCGGGAATAGTTGGGGATCGCGACAGAACTATATAGAGGATTGCAACCAACCCATTGGAAGACAGAAAACGAAAGGAGAAAGACATTTATTTTAATGTAAAATTACAAGAATTGATCCTCGATTCCAAAGGCTTCAGCTCCTACTAAGGTAAAATGTTTGTTCATTTATAATTTAGGACAACCTGTGTGATTTAAAGATTTATTTCCAGTTTTTAGAGTACTTAGTTTTATTTGTTTCAACAAATACCAAACCGCTAATTTCAGCGATAAGAATGAAGATGTCTCACAATCCATAATTAGGAAATTCGTCAGTCCTGTACTTTGTAATGTCCAAGAGTCTTTTCAACTAGTAACTTATCCCGAGGAATGATTAATGCTAGGTCACTAGCTAATCTTTCCGATTTGCGGAAATAAGAACTTCCTTGTTCCCCGTTTCTATAAATATTTTGTTTTAACTTTCCTGATACTCTGCTACCAGACATAAGTCACATGTTACTTCACTCAAATATCCAACTCTATCTTTGAATGAGAAACAAGTGCTGGAATGTTTATCAGTCGTCACCTATTTTAAAGCTTATTGTCGAGATTGTGTATAAAATAAGCCCATAAATTCCATACAAATATTCTTTCTGTCTGAGAATGTAAGAAAGGTACTGAAAATCATTTGAAGCAAGCCACAAGTGCAAGTGTGAGTGCTACAGTGTAACCGAGCAAAAAATAGACTCATTCAAGTTACGACAGGTTGGCTGAAACGTTAAGATGTGATAAATCGAAGAGTAAAAGTTTGTAGTAGTTGTCAATATACACTGATAAGACATCGTCGCGATCTCTGGCAAACCACTTTCTACATATTGGAAGGGACCACGCAACAGAGTTCTCTAAACAGAAAAATATTGAAGTCTAGGCTTATAGCTCTGTATCTCTTTCAGCGTGCTAGTAGGGATGGAAAAACAATCAAAAAATGAGTAACTTTCTGGATTATCAATAATATCCTGATATTGATAGTTTTAGAGCAATAACAGAAAAGAGGATTTTCGGTAGTGGTTAAGCTTCTTGGAATATGCTCTGCAGTCTGTTGCTCGAGTCCTTTGTATTGAACTTTCATTTTTTAGTTAAGAACACACATTTGCTGTGGTCTATATTACTGTAAACATATTTATGTGAGGAACCGTTGCTAATGACTAATGACAAGTATGTATTTTCAACAATAAACATTACGCAAAATGTTAACGGGGGAAATAAATGAATATGTGCCGATTCGAATTCGGTACCTCATGATCGCTCCCACCTGACTACGGATCTCTTCTCTATCATCTGAAGGTTTTATGGAAAACAAGCTTCTCCTGAAAATCATGTGTCTTGCTCTTTCTCAAATAATCGTGAACTTACAGCTACTATATATAGTTTTAAAATTAATGATTTTTTTTCATTCTTTTTCTAGTCTGAGAGTGATACGGCGGCATAAGTATTGACTCTGTTTTGGGTAATTCTCTGTATATGATTCCATTTGCTCAAAACAAGAATTATATTGACACTGTAACAGCCCACCTGGTCTAACACTCAAAATCAGGGAAGCGTCAAAACGTGAAACCTTTCGGTATCACACATCAAGTCATTTGTAACGTCGACGTCGAGGTCATTAGAGGCGGTAAAGTACTTATTGCAAGGATGAAATTCGCTCATGGCTTTTTGACTAAACCATCCCGACATTAACCTAGAGTGATTTGGTGAAATTATGGATAACCAAAATCTCGATGACCGAACAGGGATTGGAATCTGCCTCCTCCCAAATGTAAGGCCAGAACGTTACCGCTCACCTATCACGCTCCGGCATTGCAATATACCGTCAAATAATTGTGGTGGATAATTTCTGGTGGCATAAAATATGTTTGGCTTAAGAAGGTTTTAAAATAGACTACAAGCCATATTTTAAAATTTTTAACGGAACACTGCAACTGTAAGTAGGAATGTAAGCCGTTTTACTGCTTAAATATCTGAGTCTAACCGTCGTAGTTGCACCGCGAAAAAATCCAGAAATGAGAGTACAGCTACTGAGAAATCACTCAGAATTATTGAGTATATAATATAACTATGCAAACATCGGAAAACGATTATTAATCATATTACGTAGCTATCAGTCATCATCATGTTGCTGCAGTAATTAAAAAATTCAATCGTTTGTCCTCGGTTATCAAATTTTTCATTACTCTGTAGCTACTAGTTTTATTCGAAACTAGCGCAGAGACATAATCGCAGCAATAGTATCATAAGAAACATACAATTCCACGAGATTAAACACTGTGAGCTGTTAAAGCAGCTAGAATGTCGTCGCAGGAAACGAATTTCGGACGAGGAAACACTAAGCGGTTTAATGCTCTAAGTAAACAACAAACTATCTGCTTTCGATCACAATTTCCATTTCACACACCACTTGTACAGAGTAAGAGTGATACATTATAAAATTGTATTACAATTTATTGCTCCACATTAGTGTTGTCTTCTCATCTGGCACGTAATCTTTACTGGATTACACAATATTTCTTTTTCTATCCAAAACTTCAAATAAAGCAAGAATCATTGTTTTAGCAAGTTCTTTTATCATTACTTTTTTTTCCTTGGGTCGAAATCTTTTTTGTAATTTGGTAACTGACAAAAATTTGCTCCAGATGAATTGAACGAAAGATTCGTAAACAATCGCTCCTCTTTTTTCCAAATGTTTATTGGTTAATATGACTATGGTGTATTAAATTTCGATCTTCTGAGACAGTGGAAAACAAATCTTTTAGTGGTTAGTTTAGGTAAATGAATACCAATCAATAATTTACTTCCATTCTGATGCGTACTTCTTTCAGTGTTTCAAATAAATATAAAACAGATGATCACTGACATTACAAACCTTTATAAGCTGATTTTTATGCAAAGATTAAAAGTTTTACAAATTCCATGGTTATGAAATTAATTGGGTTTTTAATTCAGGCTTTAACGATACATCACCATACACAGGATTCAGTATATCAAAATCTACAAATACAAAGCTTGCATTACATTCAACAACTGCAAAGCAGACGAGTTTGAAATTGTATCAAAATATTTTCAAGCATTCATCAGTTAAAAGACTGAGTTATGCCTTCCATGGATCATTCTGTGTTTTTATGGTTCTATTATCATAAAAAATTCGGAACTCCACTTTCAAACCAAATATATGAATGAAAACCCCCACGTAGTAGGTGATTCGTAACTATTTGCATCCAAGCTAGGTAGTAACCATTTTAAATTCACGGTCCAGCCATCGAGACTTCGGTTTTCGTAGAGTTCCCAGAACAGCGAACGTGGAATCGATCCTACTTAAATAGTGATACCTAAATTTGTTCTTACACAGCTAATATTTCCCGTGTCAGTACAAAAGATATATTAAAGACTATACTGAAAAAATAACGACGAAAATGAATTTGGATTATTTAATCTATTCAGGCAACAAATCTGTTATTTTAACTTCCCAATCACTGAATCATGTGCTGTTAGTCTTCCGATGTACGGGCAACACGAGGAGAACGTAGTACTTCATTAAACCACTCGTGCCCGAAGCCCGACTCGAACCACGTACCTTTCTTCCGCGAGACATTGCGCTTCCTAGCCACTAACCTTCCTGCTCGGCATCGGCCAATCTGAGCGACCCATAGCGTTAGAGACTTACCAGCTCATAACTACTCGTTCGGCAACATTTTTCCACGTCGCGGAACTTCCTTGAAGCATTAAATTCAATAAACAACACCTACACGTTAAAAAAAGATAGCTGTACATAATTAAACTAGGCGTTACTATCAACTTGTGAAATTTCAGCCATGCACTATTAATGTTTAGTTTCTTTTTTATCTTTTGCTCCGGATTGTAGTTTTATTTTTTACTTCAGTGAGAATTTTTTACCGTCTACCTGCGGCAGGAGTAGGAGTAATATAAGCATTAGATCGGACTAAGAGGTTGGCATACAATAATAACTTGATGCCACAAATAGAACATAATACATGAATACATCATTAACTCTACTCGTGAACACCAATAGCCGCACAATATTGTTAGTTACGGAAGATTCCAGTCCATCATTTTTTGATATACCTTCCACCTTTACAACAGCAGTCGAATACGGAAGTGATATGTGTAATATTTTGCCATATTCACTTATGAAGTTGATTTTCAATCAAATACTGAAAAAGCTGGGTTCTCAATTTCTTTTTTATAACTAATTTTTAAAAGAATGTAGGAATGTTCAGTGTTTTAAACAGCTTTTCTTAGTTGTAATTACCAACGCTTATCACTCAGATTCAATATCATGCTGCCGGCAACATTTATTTAATAATTGTTTGTTTTTTTTACGTTTTGTTGGTTCAAAAACAGACTTATGAATAGATCTGGATAACAGAACGCTAGGGCAAGCAGGTTCGTTAAATTAATGCTAAAGTAATTAATTTTGTAAATGTATTACACGCCATGTAGCAGACAGCTGCTTCTAATGACTCTGTATCGTTTCCACATATTTTAACCCAGTGAAAATATATTTTTTTGTATTAAATTTATTGTTATTTTATGTTCTTGAAAACGAATGTAATACATAAATTGTTTTGTGTCGTATGTCTTGTTGAAAACTAACATTTTGTTTGAAAAGGGGTGACTTTGTTACTAGTTATTGACTCTAAATAACTCTCAAATGTATTGAAAAAGTAAAAATCAACTCATTTCATGTCTGTGTAATACATTTATTGCCTTACTGTAATCACTAATCAAGTTTATGAAGCGAATAAACTGAATTGTATTCCGTTTATTGTGGGTCGAGTAAGTGACAATTTTTTCATAGTCGCGTGAGTGTACCACCTACTGGGTATAGGACTGCCTTTGTAGTTGTGTATAATGGGTTGAATAATTCCCAGGAGGAAATTTAGTGATGTGCGATTCAGGTCGTTCGGATTAATATGATCATGGTAGAACCAGCCACCCACCCACAATATCAAACCGCGGGGAGTTCCCGTCGCCACAGGCTGTGCATTATCATTCACCGTCCCTGCCAGCCCCAGCCTGCCTCGAGAAACCGACCACCTCCAGTTAATGCAGTGTACACCACGTCGAACCACTGACCTCATGCTGCAGGGCGTCTCTCGCTGTCCTGTCCGGGGATCAACTGTGCCCTCGCACCGTCGCAGTCCTTCTTTTATACCCTGCCAACAATAGCGGGGACTATTTCCTAGGCAATGCCCCGTGACGTCATGGACGTGAACTTGTTTCCTTGGAAACGACGCCATAGGACGCTTAAGAATTTGGTAACCGTATTTCCGTAGTGCTAAGAGCATACAGCGAAATGAAAGGTAATTGTGGAGAGACTTGCGCCTGTTCATATTTCGTGTAACGTAGTGAATCACGACGCACGGTTCCAGCAGTCGTTAGCAGAGCGACCTCACCGTGTTTGATCTTACTGTCATTGGCTGGCACGCGATTTAATGTGAACGTTCTGGTGTGACACACAATATATCGACATAGTCATACGAGTCGTCAGGTGCACCATGAGGATCTGAGGAGCAAAAGCAACAATCTGACAGCTTGCTTCTAGTGCTGTCAATATGTAAGTATACCTTCTCGCATTACTTTCCTTTTTTAAAAAAGAAAATTAAATCATCTGTGCAGTAATCCGTACTCCATAACAAAATTCTGAAAGAAGAATTCTGATCTAATATAAAGCAAAGCAAGACAAAAGTCATGAAATGTTGCAGAAGATATACCAGTAAGGCTGCTCTGTCATAACTGTGGCGCCACTATTTGCTATGTGTTCTTATGTAACACGAGAAGAAAGATCGAAAGTGAAGAATAAATTTTTTTGATTTCTCGCTTAGTTCTCAAGTCATCAACTATCAAACATTAGTTTTTTTTTATAGTTCCTTGTGAATTTGGTGAAATTTTTCATCTGGTGTAGGTAGAAATTCCACTTTATCACAATCAGTAGTAAGAAAGCAAAACACTCATGTTTAGTGTGTAGTTAGGAGCTTTGGTAAAAAAATGTTGGTTTAGGCCACATATAAAACTAATTACCTCAATTTTGAGATAGTATACCTCGAGAACTAAGCGAGATATCGAAAAATTTTATTCACTTTCGATTTGTCTTGTCTGGTTACATAAGAATGCATTATCAAATTTGGCTTTAACGAACTTATCTTTTGATACAAGTTGAATTTCAACCTAACCATTTCACATTTGAGATACTGTATCTGGAGAAATATGTGACATATCAAAACACTTTATTCATTACTTTAGATTTTTCTCGTCGAATTACATAAGAATCCATAATCAAATTTGGGTGCCACAGTTATTGTAGAATCCCGCTTTACAGAACAAAATACTGACAGAAGAATTCTGATTAAATATAAATCAAATCATGACAAAAGCCATTAAATTTTTTTAAAAAAATATATCGATAACCTTAGAGTATAAAAATACGATCAGATTAAATAAGAGGAATAAGTGAAGTCTGTTACTTAGAAAGTAACATTAAAACTGATGTCCGAAGCAGGCAATGATGTTAATAGCAGAATAGCATCAGAGGAAAGACCTAGGTTGAGCACGACCTTTTATACCTATCAAAAAATGGTACTAACCTCTTGGGAGTTCGTATGCATGTTTTTCACGTTCACTATTCAATTGTAGGGAAAATCATTACAAATAAAATTAAAAATGCTGAAATATGAAACAAGTTGCGTGACTGTAATTGGCACCAGCACTAAAAAAAACACAAAAATCCCTGGTACATAGATCATTGGACCCTATGATTTTTTTAAAATGATTTTATTAACTCGCTTTGGGCTTTGTCTGTCCGGGTAGAATTTAGTAATTGATTTTAAACTAACTTCTCGATGAGCTAGAGACTTGAAATTTTGACCATAGGTCAGAACTGGATGACAATGCATGAAAATGTGAAAGAAATTGTACGGAAAATTTGAAAATTTGGGAAAAACTGAAAGTTTTCTATGGAGCGATTTGGCTAGTTATTTTAAATGTTGGTAATAGTCTGAATAAGGTTTTTAGTTAATGAAAAATTGGAAAAGTTGTCCGGAAAATTGGAAAATTCTGAACAAACTGAAAGTCTTTTTTTCTGTTTACCAGTTTGCCTAAATTTTTTTAAAAATGTTCTTAAAAGTCCAAATAAGACTTTCAAAGAAAATAATTGGAAAATACGGGAAAAACTGACAGTACTCTTTTCTATGGACCCATTTGGCTATTTTTTTTTTTTTAAATTCGTGTTAGTCCGAGTAAGGTTTTTAGTTAATGAATAATTGGAAAAGGTGTACGGAAAATTGGAAAATTTTGAGCAAACTGAAAGTCTTTTTTTTCTGTGTACCGATTTGGCTAATTTTTTTTAAATGTTCATAATAGTCCAACTAAAGTTTTTAAGAAAAGTGAGATGGAAAAGTTGCCTGTAAAATTCGGGAAAACCTGAAGAGACTAATTTTTTTTTTAATGTTTGCAGTAGTCTGAATAATGTTTTTAGGGGAAGGAAAATTGGAAATGCTGCCTGAAGATTTCTGGCAGAACTGAAAGTGCTTTTTTCTGTTGGATTTTTATTCGAATGTCCAGACCATAACTTATGATTCAAGCGATGGATGTGCATTGTGCATAATTCTTTTTATTTTTTTGTTTTGTTCCTTATTTCCCAGGGATGGAAATAACTCAATTAAAAAAACTGGGATTAGTAGCTTGTGTCTTTGATTACGTCATCAAAGTGTTTGAAATTAATTAGTGGCGCTGGCCCCGTCACATCCATTCTAGTGCTCTACCTCCTTGAATCCTACGGGATGCGGCAGGAGCCGTCGGAACTCCGTCACATTTACCTTTACCTTACAAATTTTCACTCACATAACCCTAAAAAGCAGAAAAATGGTACATTAATAGCTCTAATAACAATTTTATTGCACCACAAATTATGTGAACTGATAAGTAAGTTCTTTCATTGGTAGCTACTCTCTACACTTAGTATAGTTATGTAATCCATGCGCCCAATGTTTTTTCGTCACCAATCTTACAAGTATTTTGATAGCTATCAAAAATTTCCAAGTATAAATTTTCAGGACAATTTAGAAGAAGTTAGAAATCTGTATGTGGTTTTATCCTTCTTAAGGATTAGGGAAATTATTTTATACTTTTTAGTCCGTTATAAAAACATGGTACATTAAAAAGTATTTTTTATATTATTATTATTCATCTTAGATTTCTCAGCTTTCTGACTTACTCTATGTTACACCTATACAGAGACTGTTTATTATTCAAAACCCTATCAAAATCCAACTAATAATTTTTGCGTTAATTTCGTGCATGCAGACAGATCCACACATTTTTTTTAATAACTAATTGCGATGGAGCACATGCTCCGGTGGTGATTTCCCTATACATTAATAATTCATACATATTTTTAACCGACTTCAAAAAAAGGAGGAGGTTCTCAATTCGTCTGTATTTTTTTGTATGTATGTTCAGCGATATCTTCGTCAGTTTTGAACCGATTTAAATGAAATTTTTTTAGTGGATGGGGTATACCTCCAAAGTGGTCCCATATGAATTTCATTGAGAAACCACCCCTTCTACCCCCTTCCACCACTTAATTTTTATACAAATCCACATTTTTCATTCGATCTCGATGGAACTTTGGACATATATAGCCAAAAATAAACAGAAAAATACAGTCAACTTTTGGTTTAAAAAATTGAACCCCTCTCCCCCTATCCACCCCTTTTGCCAATTTTCTTTATTCAAAGCTACAGTCGAAACCCCTTAACTGGTCTCCATTAAAGTTGGCAATTACATGTAGTCTTTCGTGGAGAAGGTTTCTGACCAAAAAAATAAAAATAAAAAACCATCCCTCTCCCCTTTAAACCCCTTAATTTTTTAGAAACATACATTTCATATCAGATTTTTATTGAACTTTGCCAATGTATACTTTAAAACAAAGAAAAATATCCTGTCACCATTTGGTGTGCCAAAGTACAACCCCCCCTCCTTCCACCCCTTTAATTATTGTCAATGTTCTTCGTAAAAAGCTACACTCGACACCGTTTGACCGATTATCATCAAAGTTGGCATATACATGTAATTTTTCGTAGAGAATCTGACCAAAAAATAAATAAATAAAAAAACCATCCCTCTCCCCTTTACACCCTTAAATTTTTATACAAACCCACATTTTTTATCCGATTTCGATGAAACTTTGGACATGTATAGACAAAATTAAAGAGAAAAATATTGTCAACTTTTGGTTTGAAAAAACTGAAGCCCTCTCCCCCTATCCACCCCCTAAATTTTTACCAATGTTCTTTATACAAATCTACAGTCGACCCAATTTAACTGGTCTCCATTAAAGTTGGCATATACGTGTAATTTTTCATGGAGAAGGTTGCTGCAAAAAAAAAAAAAAAAAAAAAAAAAAAAAAAAAAAAAAAAAAATTAAAATAAATAAATAAACTACCCCATGTCTCCCTTTACACCCCTTAATTTTATGTAAATCTAGATTTCTGATCTGATTTTATTGAACTCTGCCCATGTATACTTTAAAACAAAGAGAAAAATCCTGTAAACATTTGGTTTGTCAAATCTCAACCCCTTTCCCTCCTTCAACCCCATTAACTTTTGTCAATGTTCTTTATAAAAAGCTACAGTCGCATCCGTTTGACCGATTACCATGAAAGTTGGTGCTTATATGTATTTTTCACGAAGAAGGAGTCTGACCATAAGAATTAAAAACCACCCCCTCTCCCCATTAAACCGCTTAATTTTTGTACACTACTACAGTATTTATCCGGTTTAGACAGAACTTAGCAAATTTTTACTAAAAAACAGAGTTTGTAAAAACTGAACCCTCTCCCCGTTTCCACTCCCTTGATTTTTGTCAATTTCTTTTTAGAAAGCTACAGTCGACACCATTTGACCGATCTTTATGAAAGTTGGCACATATATATGTAATTTTTTATGGATAAGATTTCTGTATGGGGTATGTATTAATGCCCAGATGTTACATGTTTCGGTTATCGACCAGCAGCTTTAACAGATGTTATGATACGATCGAAACATAGCCTGGATCAAAATGTAAACTGACATTCCTTAGCACAACACCCAATTCACCCCGTTCTGGAAGTTGTTGTGGTATATAAAGACAGAATTCTTCTTTGATAGCAAGCGCTTTAATCCCTAAACTACAAGGAAGTTCGCAAAATGGGAACTGCTGCGGCATATTTAAAATACAAAACAAACTATAATACCACTAAAAATTTAAAAATAAAATAATTGTTTAAAAAAAACATAAAAACCGACTTCAAAAATAAGCACTAAAAATTTTAAAATAACTTTATTCCTTGCGTAGGAGAAAGTAAATCTAAATGGGCAATATTTTACATTACTGTTATTGAAATTTTTACATTAATTAGTTATTTTTGGAGTCGGTGCCAGCGAAAGCAAGAAAAACAAAAAGATAAAAACAATAATGAATAACAATAATACATAAAAAATCATGTTAATGCTTACCTACAATTAATGCTAGAGACATGTTTCAACAAAACTGAAACATACAGATGATACACCGATATTATACTAACTGCAAATCGTTTACTGCATGATGCAGCCTACCAACTGAGACTTTAGCGCCAGAGATATGCATGGATGACCAATAAGGCCGAGCCACAGATTAAAACACTGTTAATTTGTTTCCCTAAGCTGTCTCCCGCAATAACACTATCTGCCTCACGACATGCTGTAAAATATTTGGAATTTTTGTTTGTACTCCTCATTTTGCCTCTAACACCAAAAGAAGTTCAGTAATTCGATCTTCGAGATGTGACAGCTGGCACCGACTCCAAAAATAACTAATTAATGTAAAAATTTCAATGACAGTAATGTAAAATATTGCCCATTTTGATTTACTTTCTCCTAAGCAAGGAATAAAGTTATTTTAAAATGTTTAGTGCTTATTTTTAAGGCGGTTTTTATGTTTTTTAAAACAATTATTTTATTACCTTAAATCTCTTCACAATCTGAAGCATATTGTTCATAACCTCCTGTGGTAATTTGTTCCAGTCTCTCCCCTGCATGCCTGAAATCAATTGCTGATTTATTCTCGTGGTCCTGTTTTCCGTTCCACATGCTGATTCTCTTCCACAAAATTTATCCATTCGTCGTCGTCTGTGGCCAGAATTCTTTTCACTCGCCTTCTGTCGTGCAATGACTGCTACTCCAAATCTTTTACCAGTTTGTGAGCTCATCCTTTGATAATTTCTACATACAAATCTGGCTGTTTTCTTTTGCACGCCTTCAAACTGCAGTATTCGGTAGCCACAATGTGGGTCCCATTTCATTCCATATTACTCTTGCAAACATGTGGCCAAAGTAAACCAAACATTTTTGTTTTTTAAAAAGTAAAAAATAAGCATATTTTTTGTGATTACAGTCTTATTATGTTAATATATTGCTTAGGTTTTAGACGTCACTTCAAAATGAAACGTATCCTATTTTACCGGCGGGACCACTGGCTGTACTTTAATCTCAACTTCGATAAAATCCGTGAACCCCCCTATTCAACTTCCAAACCGAGCGTGGTGGATGAGCGGTTAACGCTCTGGCCTCGCATTCGGGGGGAAGCCGGATCGAATTCCCGTGTGGGCATCCCGATTTGGATTTTCCATGGTTTCCCCAAATCACTCCAGGCGAATGTCGGAATGCTTCATTCAAAAGACCATGGCTGAATTCCTTACCATTCCCTGTCCGCAGTCCCATCCCGCCCCTAATGAGTCGACGTCGATGCCAACTTCCAAACAGACAGTAAAAAAAAAAAAAAACAATCCTCGTGATCCATTCTTTGTAAATTAGTAAATCTTAAAAAGACTTAAATCTACAGGTAAGCTGTTATATGTATACACACTAGTGTGCAAAACTTAAGGATGAAAGTAACATTTGACATTTGCATGCTGTGTCACTGTCAACTGACATAACTCGATGAAACTTCAACCACAGACAGAAAGAACTACATTATGGTACAGAAGGCAACTGAAAGAAATACTCGTGACGAGACAAAAAGAAATGACACCTTTATACAGAGACAATAAAATACACTGAACTCACTGCGACTCATAACGGCCCTCTGCACATTACAATAAAGGAGGGACATCGTTCTTAAAAGGGTGTGTGATCACCAAGGACAGCAATGTACGTTCTGCAACTTGCTTCTATGCTAGCTGCTATTAGATGGTTGTTGGTGCATAAGACGTGATGCAATAACTCCCCACGACGCATCGCACACGTGATCGATGAGGTTTAAGTCTGTGTAACGGACAGGCCAGTCCATTCGCCGCACATCCTCTCGTTCCAAGAGCCTGCACTGTTCTATGCGATGCGAATCGTTATCAATAAAAATGAAGTTATAACCGAATACACCCCTGGAAAGACGCACGTGAGGAAGAAGCACAGTGTCACAATAACGTTAACCGGTGAGTGTACCTCGTTCAATGTTCTGGAGGTCGGTAAACCTATTCAGCAGTATACCTCACCACACCATAACACTTGGACCACCAAGAAGATCGTGTTTAATAACCTTCCTGTGCGCATTACGAGTTTTCACCACTCGACAGAATCATTATTTACATTGAATCTGCTCTCTATTGAGGAGAGTACGAGACTCCATTCCTTGGTCGATCCAGTCCTGACGTCCCCGGTACTATCGCAAACGATGCCGCCAATGTACGGATTTAAATGGAACACAATTTAATGGTTATTGCAGTCGTCGTGTTACTATGGTGTGTGAAAGATTTCGTGCCTTGCATTCCTGTTAAATGTGGTTGCGATTCCACCCGCTGTTTCATATGGGTCCCTTTTTGCCTGTTGCACAATGTAGCGGTAATCTGCTGTTGTAGTTGACCATGGTCGACCACCTCATCTTCTGTGGTTCGGAATGCTTCCCATGCACGTGAAACAATGCTGTGAGATGGACTGCACTCGTCTCACTTCGTCTTTTTTTCAGTTTTCCCATTTGAAGTCATCCGTGCCATATTGTAAAGAATAACACCACGACAATGCACCGTAACAGCTCACTGAAAGACTCCCTCGTATTACGGACCAGACAGATTTGGCGCTATAATCGTGCTGACCTTACACGAAGTGACGTCCAGCATTCTGTGCACGTGTGGTAGACCTGTGGGAACATACTCCTGCATTTTTATTCATTTCTGCTTTACCTATCTCCTTCATCTATCTCGTCCTTATTTTCACATTAGTGTATTATTGACAATGGTATTACTATTACTTGGACATATGTTCTTCCACGTTGGCATGATAGTATTAGAAAACTTACTTATTTTAAATAGGCCTACTTAAAGGTTTTAGGTTCTACGGCTACTGCCACTTCCCGAGGGATTCACGGAGGTAGAGCTCTGCATTGCTATTACGGCCTTTTTCGCACTAGGAGGGAGCCTGATGAGTGAGCGGATAACGTTCAGACCTGGAATTCTGGAGGACACGGGTTCGATCTCTGAACCGCCCCTCCAGATTTCGGTTTTCCACGATTTCACAAAATTATTCTAGGTAAATGCCAGAGTAGTTCCTTCTAACGGCAATTGCCGATTTCCTCCCCATTTCCTCTGCTCCACAACAAACTCATCCTCTCCGGCATTAAGAAACCGCCTGATCTCCTAAGTTAAGTGATCTTATCGCAATAGGTTGCTTCAGACTACTTGTTGAACAGCTCTAAATCTTAGAGATATGTGAGCTCAACTCCATATACCATGACTTGCACCATGAGTAAATAACTGAAGCAATTAGGAAAAGGCGACCGTAATAATTTGTGGGCCAGTGGTATAATCTGATATGGTAGGTCTTAGAACTCATTGAAAACATTTTTCATATAACTGGTTGGATACCTCCTTCAGCACAAGAGATCGCCGGTTCGATTATTCCGAGCACTCGTATGGATGTTTGTGGTATACATGACTGTTGTAATTTAGTTTTCCCAATAGTAAGCAGAGAACAGCCCGTCTGCAGAGGACGAAGGAAAAGCGGGAAATATAGCGCTCTCTCATGTTTCTTTATGGTTTTACGCCTCGTCGACGTCGAGATCATTAGAGGCGAGAAAAGACTGGGGACTAGGAATGGGACGAATTCTACCATGGCCTTTTGAAAGAGCCTTCCCGGCATTCGCCTGTAGTGATTTCGGAAAATCATGAAAAACTGAATTCTGGATAGCCGGACGGGAATTCGAACCCGCATCCTCACGAATGCAAGGCCAGAGCATTAACACTCACCTACCACGCGCGGTAACACAGCATGGAACCGTCATATGACGAGGAGACCTTTTGGATTTAAACCACAATCAGGTTGTTAAGTACTGTCGTCCATCGTTCCTATTATCCTGCTGTTCAGGAACGCCCTTACCATAAGCTTTTTTGATCGGCTAATCTGAACTAACAGATTGTTTAATTAAATTGTTGAATTTACATGTGATTTTCATAAAATAGTAGTGAATAACGAAATCAAGTGGTTCATAAATGTGAAAAAAGACACGGCGAGTATTTTGGTGTCGAGCTTGGTGTCTATAACGGATCAGAGGTTAACGTACCGTAATTTGCACGGGGCTGGTTTATGTAAGAGATGTGGGTGGCGAGACAAAGCGGCAGCTGGTCGCTGAACTCAACCGGTCCGAATAAAGTGAACCGCTAAGGCGGGCCTGATCTATCCGCTACCATAACAATCTCATCAGATATACGATTAACCATCACGTAAAACAATCAACCGAACCAATGTTTTCAACTGCGCACGTCGTGTCCTTGTTGTAGAAATCGATTAAGGCTTGATGTTTTGATGTGTCTTTCACTTAGATCTTCATTTCATGTACTCGCCGCGACTGTTAATGCACAGCAAACGTCGTTAATGGACAACACTGTCAGGTCTCTGCAGTGAATAACAACAAAATTGTAATTTGTCATTGTTCGCAGTAATATGAGCCGAGGTACCGCGGTCGCAACGATGTTTTAAAGGTGCCTGGTCATATGAATAAATTTCAAATACGTAATCTAATTTGAGAGACAGTTTCGTCAGTTGAGCTTAATTAATTTTGTTTAACTATTATATAAGTAATTAAAACATTCTTGCCGAATATCTTATCTGTGTTATTGACATGATTTTATATTATAGTAATACGTCTGATGGTACTCCTTAGTGCCGATTGTGGCTGGCAGTTTATATCATAACTAGTTTAAACGCCCGTCAGAAATGATGGGTTTCACCTATGGTGGTAGCAGGAATTTGCTCTGGAAAAGTTTCCAAGGAAAAGCGAATAACGATTAACCATTATTGCTTTTAATGATCACAGAAATTTTTAATATTATGAAAAAGTTTCTAAGTATAATTTAAAAAACGAATAACAATTATTCCTTTTATTAATAATATTCCGTGTAAACTTTCTCTGAGTTTTAATAAACTTCACTGCTTATCTTCTGTCAAAAAATTCTTAGGTTACGTTGTCACATGGTTCCAGAAACTGCTACGGATAATACAGCGTATGTACTTCTCCTTACATGAATTTATGAATTTGTCGTCGTAAATAAGCAAACAGCAACATATAAATTTAAAAGAACGTCAGATTATAATTTTTTATATCTCTGCTTCGCATTATAATTTATATCTCTACTGTACTACAGACAATTGCCTTTTAGCTGTTACACAATCTTTTAACAATATAAGTGCGAAGGAAATCAAATATAATTATTTATTTGATATTTACAATTCATTTTAACAATATAAGCGGAAATAAAATCAAATGTAGTTATATATTTGAAATTTCCGGTTAGCCAAAAAGCGCTGTGATGGCTATGGAGGAAGGAAATATATGGAGACGACGCAAGAGACCTTCACCACGCATTGAAGTGAAGCAGGGTGGAGGAGGAGGGGGGGGCATGGCCGGAGTGGGGGGGGGGCATGGCAGTTTTTATACAGACACGGGAAATATGTACAAAAACCTCAAGGGGACTCTAGGATAAACGTGACGCCGCAATCTGGTGATGGATTATTATGTAACTCGATGAGACAAATAAAAAATGAAGAATATTTTTTTTGATATCCTGCTTAGTTTTCGAGATATTCTGTCTCAAATGTGAAATGGTTGAAATTCAAAAGAAAAAAATTCGTCAAAGTCAAATTTGATGATGGATTCTTTTTAAAAAGACGAGACAAATGAAAAATAAAGAATAAAAATTTTCGATATCGCATCTAGTTCTCGAGATATATTGTATCAAAAGTGAAGTGTCTTGAGTTGGAATGGAGAAGAAATATTTCGCAAAAATCAAATTTAATGATCGATTCTTATGTAACACGACGAGAAAAATCGAAAATAAAGAATAAAGTTTTTCGATATCTTGCTTAGTTTTCGGGATATACTGGGATTGGGTTGATATGCGGCCTGGACCAAAAATTAATTCTGCCAAAGCTACAATGAATTACATGGTGGACATGCAGAATGGATATTTCAGTTTTTTTACTACCACTTGTGGTTAGGTTGAAATGCGGCCTAGACCAGAACAAAAATAGTTATCTTGTTAACATACATCGTAAGCTTAATCGGAAATGGCTGGAAGTAGTTTCCATCGCGATATACGTTTTGTCACTAACTTGGTTCTCATGAAATTACTAACAGTAATAGATAAATTCTTTGTCCCTCATGGAACAACAAAACCATTTTGGTACAGACTGCATTTAAACCTAACCACAATCTCCATTAAATTGCCGCTATAGAATCAAACTATGTAGACATACCCACACACGCGTATTTGAATCACAAACTGTATTTGCTGTAACAACAACGTTTGCTTCATCAAGATTCCTAGATTGCATAGCATAATTTAACACATTTAATTTCATCATACACTGGCACCATAAACTGCAACGTGACAAAAGAAAGCGGAATGCTAAATTCATTGAATCGCGATGTAAAACTGAGCCGTGCTCGGCTCGTATTATGTTTTCTTCTCTTCCGCTCGCGACTGTCTTCTGTCTCTAGTTCTCGGTGAGCCCGCGTGCTCGTTTCTCCGTTAAGGCCTGGTTACACAGTGCGAGCTAGCATGCGAGCTGGCCTAGTCAGTTACTGCAGTGCAGCTACTCGCACCGTGTGACCGCATCGTACGAGTTACTGTCACGTGCGAGTCGGTCAGTAGCTCGCATCCGAGTTACTACAACATTTTTTGATTTTACTCGCCACTCGCCTTCCCCCACCACGCCACCAGCAGTAGCTCGCGTGAGACTCGGACGTCAACTTGCACGATTTTTGCGAAATGACAGTAGCTCGTAAGCCTGGAACCACGCCAGGTGCATTTGTCGTTGTTTTTGTTTTTCCAGTAGTGGTTAAAATAATAAAAAAAAATGGTTGATAGATGGACTTCCTAACAAAATATAAATTTTGTGGAGCATTACAAGGACCAAACTAACTTATGGAACTGTTTCGATCGTAATTATAAGAACAGTAACTTGCGTAAAACCTCGCTTGAACACATTTGCGTGGAATTCGGTTCACAAGACACGAATGAAGTAACAAAAAGGATAAAAAAAATTACGTTATACGTATAACCAGGAGTTACTGAAAATTGATAAAAACAAAAAAGTGGACGTGGCACTGATGAGCTCTATAAACCATCCATCAAATGGTTCAATGCTATAGATTACATTATGAAAATAATTAATCTAAAAGAAAAACAAACAACAAGTAATTTATTATTATTATAATGTATTTATATTATAATCACACAATCATAATATTTTGCCAAGTAACCGCCCCCTCGGCAATGAAGTAATTTTTCTCGCATTTTCTCTGCTATCTATTATTGATCTGCGAGCAATGGATGCTTTATAATTCATGTATTTCTGACCTCCACTGCCAAAAATTGATTTGAAAGTTCATGATGTCTTCATAATCTGTCATTCCTGGTGGTGTATAGGTTCTTGATGCAGTGACACGTAACCAGTTGTGTAACGTACATGCACATAAGAAGATCTTTATCGCAGTATGCTCTTTAACTTGAACTGGTTTTCCCAACACGCGACAACGAGATGCTAGGATGCCAACGATTCTTGTTGCTCTGCTCAATCTATAATTATAAATCTTTTCTCTGTTAGTTGGTGTATGTTTGTAGGCTTTAGTAAGTACGGTGATCTTCATTACATAGTTCTTTAAATATTATCTGCGTTGCCTCTTTCCTTTGCATCCAATTCTTGACCCATATCGTTCTGTTTTTCTTCTTTTTTTGCACAGACAGCACTTTCAGTATTTCACCGCATTTTTGTAACTGCTTTTATTACGTGATCAGTCGTGTATTTTGCGACAACATTGCGCGAGACCTATGAATAGCTACTGTCATGCGAGTACACACGTGCAGTAGCTGTCTAGTTTCACGCCAGCAGCTCGCACTTGTGTGACCGGGCGAGACGAGTCGAGCTACTGTCATGCGAGTGGACAGGGCCACAGGGGCAGTAGCTGTCCACTGCCAGGTCAGCAACTCGTACTGTGTAACCTCGCCCTTAGGGGGCGCTGTGGCTCCTTGCTGCCCTCTATCGGTCGATAGAGTGTATATAGTTGGGGACACGGAACCGGGAAGAGGTCGTCTCAGTTCCGTGTTGACATCCGTCGAGCGAAGATGAGCAACAAGGAAAGTTCTCGCCGCACTGCCGTGCCAGGCGGGTCGAGTGCCCCAGGGTACCCGGCTTTGCCGGCGGCAGCAGCGGCCCCGTTGACGACCCGGCTTACGGACTTGGACCACGAATCGGCTTCACAAGATACTCAAGGACTGGACCAGCAAATCAATGCGAATACTATCGCTGAATCTAATATGGACTGGTATAGCGATACTTCTTCAGATGAGGACGCAGACATGGCCGCAGCGGACCAGTCTACCACATCAAGGAAAAGAACGGCAGTGACAAACGACAAGGAGGGGCGGAGAAAGAAGAGAGCCACTTCCACCTCCTGCAAGGCTATGAAGAACATCTACATGAAGACTGCACGAACGAAAAGAGTAGTGGATGCGGATGGCTTTGTTGAACCGCGACGCACCGCTCCCGCAGCAAGACTGAGCACTACTGCCCCCGCAGTTCCAACCTGCAACCAATTTGCCTCTCTTCAAACAGAGGAACAACCAGAAAGCAGTAGCGTCAAAACATACAGGCCTCCACCACTGATACTGAATTATAAGGATCAGCTACATGAAACTGTACCAGCAATTGAAGACCCTATGTGGTGGTGGGTTCACAGTCAAAACAGCAGGTAAAGACCTGTACAAGATCCAGACAAAGACAGCAGCTGAACATAATGCGGTCACAGGATACGCATCCTTGAACCAGATTTCCTTCTACACCTTTCCCTCAGCGGAGGAAAAGTTTCTAAAAGTTGTCATCAGGGGGATGCCCTTTAGCATCTCACCAGAAGAAGTTAAAGAGGAACTAGCAGAACAAGGCTATGCCGCAAGAACCGTGGTGAGGCTCCGTTCCCCCAAGACCAACCAAGAGGTCCCACTGGTCGTGGTTGTACTCACCGACTCCGTGGAAAACAGGGGTATTTTCAAAATGACTGCACTCTGTGCCCTCAGAGTTACAGTTGAAAAGCTGCGTAGCAAGAGGGGCCCTCCCCAATGTTTTAATTGCCAGGGAGTAGGGCATGTCGCCAGGCACTGCTCTATGCCTGCCAAGTGTGTGAAGTGTGCTGGGGAACACTCCTCAAAAGACTGCCGTATTAAGAAAGGTGATACTCCACCTAAGTGCGTGAACTGTGGCGGGCAGCACGTAGCAAGTTACAGGAAATGTTCTGCCTTCGGTAGATTTGAGGAAAGGCAAAAAGCCAATAACTCCTTGTACCTCGCTGCCATTAGGAAACAACAGAGGCAGAAGATGAAACAAGATAAGGTATCAAATGCCAGCCAAGCTACTAAGGACTCAACGAGTGTCACCTATGCGGAAATAGCCATCAAACCGCCTGCAGGAGACACACAGAATGATACAAACAACTCATGTAACCTCCCGCCTGGTAACGCACCTCCTGTAAACGACAGGAGGAAAACTGATTGGCGTGGAAAACGACCACCGGACCAAACAAGCAAGGGCGAATCTAAAAACCACCCGCAGAACACAGAAAGTCAGAATGACGATTCAATGCTCAGTATGGTGCAATCATTACTGCAAGCTGTCATCACCATGATCCAAGACATTCCGCGGCAAATTTCTGCTGCAGTTCAGTCAGCGCTTGAGGCTGTCCACAAGGATACAAAAAACTTGCACGATGGCCAGAATTGAAGACATTTCAATCTGCTCGTGGAATGCCAACGGCCTGTGGCGGCAGTTGGGAGAATTTAGAGACTTTCTAAGAGAGGAGGGCATTGACGCCTGCTTAGTCAATGAAACCCACCTAAAGCCTGGCATTAAGGCAGCTGTACCAAATTATTCATGCTACAGGAATGACCGCCTGACTGCAGGGGGTGGCACAGCCGTCTACATAAGGAACACGATCAGACACCACCCGATAGTCCTACCAGAGCTAGCAACTATTGAAGCAACGGGAGTTGCCATCGAGACCTCTCGTGGCAAACTGGTACTCATTGCCATCTACAGACCTCCCAGGGGACTCTTAGCGGAGGATGATGTAGCTGCGCTCCTTCGGCTGCGAGGAAACATCTTTATGGCAGGGGATTTCAACGCCAAGCACACGGCTTGGAATTCCAGAGCTACGAACACCAGTGGACGTCGGCTCCTCCGCGTAAGCGAAGCTCATGATGCAGTAGTGTGGGGTCCAACTGAACCTACCATCTTCAATCATGGCTTGCCAGATGTGCTGGACATAGCCATCACAAAAGGACTCCACCACAATATTGGTGTAACAACCAAAACTGCGTTGTCTTCTGACCACGTCCCTGTCATATTCTACCTGGCCACAGACATCTTGGCACGTGGAGAGCGACGACACCACAACCTGAGACGCACTGACTGAGACATGTTCAAGGAACAACTTACCAGACGTGTCCAAGAGGCACTGACGCCGACAACTTCAGGACCGGATGTCGCCATGGCTAACCTAGCCACGTGGATTAACGAGGCTGTTGAAGCAGCTACACCTGCTTCTAGAATGCCGCCAGCCTGCTCTAAACAACTTCCACCCGACATCAAGGAGGCAATCACTCTTAAGAACAGAGCTACAAGGGAGTGGCAGGTCACCAGGGACCCCGCAGCGAAAAGAACTATAAACAGGATGCGGCGAGAAATAAAAGCAGCCCTCGAGCAACACCGTATACGTGAATGGTCCGCCAGGGTTGCGTCCCTCAATACAGAAGACGGTTCTGCGTGGAAGGCAACCAAGGGGCTGATGCGCAGAAAGGACAGGATTCCGCCTCTAATGATAGGGAATCAAGTAGTCTGCGAGCCTGTGGCTAAAGCAGATGCACTGGCAGATGTTTTCGAAGCCAACTTCCGGCCCATCGAAGCACCCCAAGATGCTGTACATATATAATTTGTAGAAGACCGACTGCAGCGATTCCTAGTAGCCGAACAGCAGGCAGACGACGCAATAGACGTAATCACGGAAGAAGAAGTGCTAACAGCACTCTCACACGTCAATGTTAAGAAAGCGGCTGGGCACGATGGGATCGGGGGTGCCATACTGAGACACATGCCTCCTGCTGCTGTAACTTTCATCACAGTGGCCTTCAACGAAATCATGGCGAGAGGCCAATTCCCACAAGTTTGGAAACACGCTGAGATAGTGCCGGTCCCTAAATCAGGCAAGGACAAGAGGTCTCCCAGATCCTACAGACCTATTAGCCTACTGCCCACAATTTCCAAGATCTTTGAGAGACTTTACCTCAAAAGGTTTCGTAGGGTATTGGAAAATGAACAAATCCTGCCCGACGAACAATTTGGCTTTAGAAGGAACCACTCAGCACCACAACAACTTCTTAGAGTGGTGGAATCTGCCATGGGAGCCAAGGACAAAAGGGAGTATTTTGGTGCGGCGCTCTTTGATGTGTCACGTGCCTTTGATTCAGTCTGGCACGCTGGCCTTCTATACAAGCTGTTGGTACAAGGGGTACCCATGACACACGTGAGACTCCTCAAGAGCTACCTCTCTGATAGGACCTTCCGTGTGATACTAGACGACGCAGTCTCCTCCGTGAAGACCATCAGAGCTGGGGTGCCACAGGGATCAGTGCTGGGCCCTGTCTTATACAACATCTATACTTCGGACCTCCCGAGGACAGAACAAGTCGATTCTGCCCAATACGCTGACGACACTGCTGTTTTCACCAGAAGCATCAGGGCCACACATGTGAGGACCAAGCTTCAGCGGGCGTGCAACAACATAGAACACTGGGCGACCAAATGGCGACTAGCATTCAATGCCACAAAGAGCCAAGCTCTCATAGTCAGCAGAAGGACCATTCCTCACCTGCAACCCCTCAACCTGTTCGGAGAAAACATCGAGTGGACTCCTACTGCCAAATACTTAGGCGTCACTATGGACAGGAGACTGACGTGGAAAACACACGTCAGGAACCTCCGCAACAAGGCTATGGGTAGAATGACAGTTTTATACCCAATTCTGAACCCCTCATCATCACTGCCATCGCATCTTGGGATTCGACTCTACATCGCATTAATAAGGCCAATAATAGATTATGCTGCAGTAGTTTGGGGTAGTGCTGCTGACACACACCTCAATCTACTGCAAACTATACAAAATCGAGCCATTAGATATGCTTACAAAATGCCGCGGGAAACTCCAACAGTCCACCTACACGAAATCAGTGGACTACCGCGCCTCAAAGACAGATTCCGCAAATTAGCTGCAAAATTCTACAAGGAATGCAGAGAATCAGACAACCCGCTTATTACCAACCTGGGTAACACAGTCCATCTAAACAACAACTTAAGATGGCCTGACAAACTGCTCCGTGAGTTATAAGCTCCCGCAAAGACACGCCAGGATAAGACTAATCCGCCAATGACAATACCGATGAGGACACAATATTAAAATGGAAGGAGATGCATTTTTCATGTAAAAACTTCCCCAAACTCTGGGATAAAGGCACCCAGGAAATTTAGTCCATGCCATGCGGGAAGAGGTCAGTGGGAGGCAGAGTACTTCCCTGTATCGCCGTGACGCTGGAGGCCCGGTGGGGCGGCGGGGTCCGGGGTTGGACCGGGCGGCCAGGGAGGCGATCAGTCGGTCGGCCCTGAGTGGCCGTAACGCTGGAGGCCCGCTGGAGTCAGTCGGTCGGCCCTGAGTGGCCGTGACGCTTGAGGCCCGCTGTGGAGTCGGTCGGCGGCAGCGGTTTGGTTGGTTGCGCCTAGTACTTCCCTGAGTGGCCGTGACGCTGGAGGCCCGCTGGGGCAGCGAGGTCTGGTGATTTGACCGGTCGGCCAGGAGTGCTACATCTGGTGGATTTGTGTGTCCACCGCGACCGTTCCTCGTTCGCTTGAATCGAGGGAATTTCTCCGATACGCTCTTGTCCGAGAGCGGTGTCCCGTAGACTCGGGAGTACTGTGGCGACCGACGCTGGTGGTGACTTCGATTTGATACTTGCCATTTTCTTGCCCTGTTGGGTATTGGAGGTAGTGGGCCTGACAACTCCAACTACAAAGTGCGTCGCCTACTGCTTCTTCGTTAGTTGTGTTTGGGGAATGGACAAATTCTCCGGTCTGTGGTGTTAATGATTACCGCCCCCATATCAGTCGGTGTGGATGGTAAGGACTTGTGCGCTGGCATGCACACACTATAGTGTGTCACGACCTTTGGTAAGAACTTCATTCTTAAGCTTAATTTGATGGACGCTGAGGTACTCTGATTCCTCTTCGTTTGAAATGATTGCCGTAATTTGGCTCATCTGTACAAATTGTGTTTGGTATTACTTGCAGATTTGTTACATGCTGGTAAATTAGTGAGAGCCAGTCTTGTTATTTTCTGTTATTTGATATAAGTGGAATTATTTGTGATTACAGGATTTATTCAAATCATAATCTGCAAGATCAAAGTTTCTTATGTATTATATTGTATCATATTCTTTGCGATTACGGGATTTATTAAGATCTTAATCTGCAAGATCGAAGCTTTGTGTTATTTGGTATTATATTTGTGATATTCTCTGTAAGTTTATCATTGTCCTTGATTATTGTAAAAAATGCTTAAACAAGGCTTGGACTTTATAACCATGCTCCCACATGCTTCCCACCGAGTCCTTTGTGGCTAATAACAACTACTACCATTAATAAAACACACGCCTTTAAATCTCATTTTCAACACTCGTTAAAAAGTAATGCTAGTCTATTATGTGCAAAATAGCAAGGTATGCTGATTTTCTACACTACACCAACAAAAATTTGAGAAGATAGTCATCCCATTGAGAGCTATGACTAAATATTTATAGACATGCTCCAAAGTTTGCAACTTCTACCGCCCACTTCAACAACGATAATTAGAATTCAACTTACTTATGAAATGATATTCCAGGTTCTTTCCTATCTGACCTATTTGTGCAACCGTACGCAACACAAGATGGCATTATAAAACACTTATACACATTACAAAATGAAATAATCACTGCATCTAACACAATGTGAACATCGCATTTGTTTGGAAGCGCAATATCGCCGCTGCCGCCACTGCGCATGCGCGAGAGTTTAGAGTCTGCTTCACCGATTTAACGTCACTTCTCCTCCATATATTTCCTTCCTCCATGGTGATGGCAGTCAATGTAACTAACACTCCGTGCATTATCGAGATTCGCCGAATGTTGGCGAGCTATTGAGGTGGGCGCAGTTTTCAGGCTTTGCGCCCTTTACTAAAATTGATAGTTTCTTTGTATAATTACATGTTAAGGTATTGGGGCTGAGAATCCAATCAAATGATATTAATTTTAAGTTTTTGGATTTATTAGTCATGATAAAGAATAATGTTGTGACAAGTGAAACACGTTTATTAATATCATGTTCTGGTTACGACTGAATCATTGTATTTCATCCACTTCAGTTTTGAGTGTGTGTTCCCCATTAAGTCCAAAACGAATGATTAGGAACGAATTGCAATACAGAAACACCTAAAAAAATGGAATTTTACTTTGTAGTTCCGTATTGTCGCTATTTGAAGAGCAAGAACTTTTTGAAAATCAGAAGCTCAACTTAAATAGATAGAGTGCAGTGCGGAGAGACTGTGGAGGATAGAACTTTGCAACTGAATCACTTCACTCACCGAGATCTGAGCGTCTGAGCGTCTGAGCGTCTATAAATGGTTGACTAATAACTTTACTATATATGACTGTGCCAGACGTTTATATAAACTGCAGTTCTGCCGAAAAACTTGTATCTAGTGCCCTATATTTATCAATAATGCTGACCAGGTATTTCCTATCACCTTTAAAACTGTGTTGGGTTAGGGTTAAACTCCGGTTCTCTTCGCTTTATTAAAATCAGATCAAGCCGATGAAGTGTTCACTGCTGTTGGAATTAATATGATGCTGCCAGAGTCTGCGATCTTATCTGACATGCACGAGGGTAGAAGCCCCATACGAGAGAACTATTCAGACTGTCAGAAGCGATGTACAGAAAAGACATTGGTCAAAAAGAAATAGTGACATAACCAAACAATCGAAGCTTATTGTGTGAAAGATGGGGATATGTGAATGGAGCAGACTGAAGTGTTCAGCCTGGTTTCAGTAGCCGTCTAGACTAAGGCAAGGCTTCACTGACGTCATTGCGTTCAGGATTTGCTACTTTGCACTTCTTTGGCTTCAGTGCATCTTCGTTAAAGTAAGCTAGAGCCTTTTTTTGCCGTTTATTTTACTTTATTGATGCGTTATCAAAATAGTAATCAAACTGTTGGTTTTCATGTTTGAACTTTGTAGAAATTGGATAATTATGGAGATGAATTCAGAAGGCGAACGAATTCAGCTAATCGATCATGGTTGGTTGGAAAAATAAAAACATTCGGCTTCTCCATCACTTAGTCGAATTACGCAGAGGTATATGTTTCTTAGTAACAATAGAAAATGACCTCGTAATATTTGGAAAAATGTTTAATGATATATGACTTTTATTGTGTAATTTCGTCACTGATGAGGTCTGGTAGAATGTGTTTAAATGTGTACGACAATAAATAAAATTATTAAAAAAATTACGTTTGTAAATTTAGCCAAATTTAATTTATCACTTGCATATATTTCCGTGTTTGTCTAGTTTAATTTTAAAAGTAAAGACTTTTAAAACGTTTCGAGCTGTCCGATCCACTCCTAGCTGCCCTTAGCGATTTTGATCGCTACGACCATCATTATTTTCGGCAAATACAGATCTAAAACAGGATACGGTACTAAATTCTCTGATCAAAGGAGGTTTGATGGCAAAACACATTGCTGTTTGCAACACATCATACTTTATCAAAACAGCAGTTGTATACACTTTATCTAATACAAATATTGGTGAATTACATGAATGGTGCGTACTAGCGAACCATAAAGGCAACAAATAGTCTTCCACGTTAGAAAGGAAAAATTCAAAAACTGTTTTATTTGTACACGATGTTCGTGAACAATCAATGCTACCAACAGAACTGTAAAAAAATAAGAATTACTTAATTTCAACTCAAGATTAATAAAAGAAAAGTTCGATAGAAATATTAATATCTGAACATCGAACACAACGGCTTGCAAAAAATATATATATTTAACAAAGTAAAATAAATACAAATGTTTTACTGGAGACAGACTAATTAAGTGAGATGGTTTATTCGTCTTATACCTGGGAAGTGTTTTAAGGCAATGTTAAGAGTTCTCTGAAGAGGAACATTATCTGCACTCAAAATCCCAGGTTACAGCAAATCGAGGAGGTTCCGCAATACGCAATTAGCAGAATTCGTCTGCCTGGGCAGCGGCGTGGTGAAAGACGTCTCTTGTTTCATGGCTGTCTTGGTGCGTTTTGAGTACGCTGGGTGGCTGAAAACGGTCGTTAATGGCAACAACCGGTCAGACGAGCACTCGGACCGGTTTCATGAATGAAGTCTACCGTTCAGTCTCGCATCGGATCGCACTCTTTACTGGGTCTCGAGTAGGGGAATATTGTGACAGTCATCGCTGATTTCTGATTGAATGGAACAAAACTACCGAAAAATCTAAGAGTATTAAACAAACAATGCATGGATGGATGGAAATTTATATTAATGACAATAGGCACTCTAAATTGTTCTCCCAAATGTGCCACTTTCAATAATATCTTTACCAAGTGCGTAGATTCAGAGGAAAAATAATTTAGTTTCAGTATTGACTTGGGTTGTAACGGAAAACTGATTGAAAATCAAATCGAGAATGTAGGTCATGCGAGAGCACGGTCCACCTTCCTTTCTTCACACTCTACCTCTGACTGAGAGGCACAAACTATTCTTCATGGAGAAATACGACCTTGGTACTGCTTTAAGGTTTCTCACAGAACTATGTCTCAAGCATCCATGGAACAGCGTGTTCGCAATTCGGTTTCCCGAAGAGAAGGTAAAAGATCAATCCTGCTGGAAGATCAGAATCAATGTAGAAAGTCACAAGATTCTTACGAGCCAACATCTTTTTCAGTGAACTTGTTTTCTCTCGAAGCTTCGTTAATATGTATCACGAAATAGCTGACAATCGATTCTGGATCTTCATATCGCTGTATTAAACAGAAATAAGGCAACAAACTGTAGCAGCTATGACTGAAATTGTTGATCACCAAGCCTCCGTTGTTTGTTGAGATGATGATGCTTGGATAAAACTGTATTGAAAACTGTAATATAATTCAACGTTTGCTGTAAACCGCTAAGGAGAACGGCGAGGGCGACAAGACAAGTGTAGACCTGCTTTATCACATGTGGAAACGTTCCATTTGCGGATAGATGACAGTGGTTCTATCAGATTCTGATTGGCAAAAAAATCACTAGACCTACCACTGGGTTTCCCGAGTCACACAGTTACAGATGGGTAGTCATTAACAAAGAGCCTTCGAAGTGTTCCTTGTAAGTCTGACTCCGTAAAGATACGATGATGGGACCCTACGATTTGTGTTTGCAGACCCTCGTCGCAACGTTTCCAAGTATAAATTTTCAGGACAATTTAGGAGAAGTTAGAAATCTGTATGTGGTTTTATCCTTCATAAGGATTAGAGAACTTATTTTATGCTTTTTAGTCCGTTATAAAAACATGGAACATTAAAAAGTTTTTTATTTAATTATTATTTGTTTGTGTAATTTGTTGTTTATGAGAGACTGAGGTCGTCCTCGTATTCGGTGATTGCGGAAAACCACGATGAGAACAGTTGGTATGCGGGGACTAGGACTCAATCCCCGCAGTACCCCCCTGATCCAGAGTGTACCGTCTTAGGGCAATGATGCACTAAATTCGGCAATTTTCAACAAACAAAAACAATCTTTCATATGGAGCACTTACATGTAACAACACATTTAAATCGAGTATTATATCTGGCATGGTTATTTCCCATATTGGTGAAAATGGCTGCTGAGCATTGGGTAGCCGCAATATCGTGTTGAAACACATTGTTAATTCAGGTTGTTGCCCGAGAGGATTTTATTAATACTAAACTCCGAGAAAGACGTTTTTATTTTAACAGACGAGTCCTCTCTGTCAGTGGTTCTCGCTTTCCCCCTTTGTCGCCGAGGTGTTGCGTCACGGGAGCGATGTGTTCCCGTTACAGGGCCCCTTGGCCCCTCTCGGCACGCAGCGAAAGTGCTGCTCAGCGAAACTCCACCGCGCGCCGCTACCCCGGCTAGACGGCAGCCCAAAGTCTCCACGCAGTCGGGCAGCTCACCTCTCGCCACTCCGACTTGTACACATTAGTTCACAACCTATTCACTTTAATACGATTTAACGCCATCACGTGGCCTCATATTTTGTCATTGAGGTGTCAGAGTCGAGTGTCAAGTGACGGAAGTCTGGTGTTCACGGTCGCCATCCGTGGTACTGCTGAGCGAACAGAGACAAATTCTGCTTACTAATCAGGGCCGGCGTTAGGGGGGGTAAGCGGGTCAAAAGTGATGGGGGGCCCGATCACCGACTATAGAGGCCCTCAGGCCATGAAGCCAAGAATACACCCATTGTCACCTGGCCATTTTGTAGAGCTAAAAAAAGGTCGCCCATTTTACCCCGGGCCCGAAATTCCTAGTGCCGGCCCTGTTACTAATAGTTCATAAATAAGAAACACAATGTCAACAATGACAACCCCTTACTGAATTTTTTCCGCTTGTACAATTTGCTATACAGCTCAAGTCCACCAAAGACAGTAAACATCTGATGGGGGATGATGTTACTCGCGTCCGCAGATATTTGTTAAGCTATATGTGTCCCTTGGGAACGAAGCAGGCACCAGACAATTATGTACTTATAACATCTGAAGAGAAATGTAAGCGTTAATTTTTTTAGCGCGCAACTTCATGAAAGTTAAACTGCATCCCATTCGCCAAAGAATTAAATAGGAATGAATAATTTCCAGCTTAATTAATAATTACGCTAGTTACTACATTACACCTTGTAGCTTCACACTACGTCGCAGCCAGAGAAGTAGCTATCGGAGGGCTAGGCGATGCCGTGCACCGAGGCCCCCAAGCTCACGGGGCCCCGAAGCTCAGCTCAGGGGCCCCAAAATCACGCCACTGGTCGCAGCTGGCATATTTATTAGAATGTTTATCGCTGTATTGCAATTTGTAAGTATTCTATTTTTTGTAAATTAAATTTTCACGAACATTTAATGTCTCTTGGTTGTGAAGTATTTAAGAGGAAATAGTTGTAGCGGGTTAGTACTAATTATAAAATGACAATTCTGAGATTTATTTATTGAATTACAAGCATGATTTGAAGTTAGATTAACAGTAATCTATTTGGCGGTAAGCCAGCATCCGAATCAGGGCGTAACTGTGTACGAACACGACTCATGTAGTAGTCCTGCTGTCGCGGGGCTAGTCGTCTAATGAACAGAGTGGATTTCACTGCGAAAACAGCCCACCTTTAATGGACGCCCGTACTCTTACAGTGAAGTAACTGCAAGCTCAGTAGTCCCATCTCTCACTGTAACATAACCACCATCTGTTATAACGAGTCCATCCGAGTCTTTCAATGACTCTGGGCAACCGATTTCCAGAGTTCATTTTGACCCCTCGCAGGCAAGAGAGAACGCTGGTCACTGACCCTGGATGTGCGATGAGAGATGGGATTAAAGATGCTGGATTGTGCGCTGGACTACGAGTTGTAATGATTTGCTTTCATTACACGTTTATCGAAATGGTGTTTGACATTTAAATGTATTGATTATTCAGTTGAATTTGCTTATTTGATTACAGTTAGACAATGTTGGTAATGCCTTTATTCTCGTGTGAATGCAGAATACACGGTCAGTGATCCCCGCAAGCTGGAGGTATTCAAAAGAGAGAGAGGGGTTGGAGAAACGTGTAGGATTTCTGTTATCATGTAATCATTTAACTCCGTGTTAACCGTAGCTGGATTTTGTTTTGATTCTGGCTTTACGGCTTATCGACGTCTAGGTTATTAGAGGCAGGAGGGGACTAGGGCAAGGAACGGGAAAGAATTCGGCTATGACTTTATGAGGAACCATCCCGGTATTCGCCTGGAATGATTTGTAGAAACCATGGAAAGTCCAAATCTGGAAGGCTGGTTGGGGATTTGAACTGGTGAATGCGAGGCAAGAACGTTACCGCTCACCCACCACTCTTGGACGTAGCTCGAGACACTGCGAATGAATATTTGTCAGTGTCACATGTAAAGAGAAGGATTTCATGCCTCAAGGTAAATCAATGTTTGTGACAGGAATTAGGTTAAGGCGAAGCTTTCGCGTCAAGGGGAGTTGGAATAAATCATGCGTTGGAGGTTCAAGGCAGCTAAAACTCCAGCAATAATTAAAACTGAAGATCAATAGGTATCGTAATTATTTGTAACTGCCGGTTACTACACTACTGTGCAACACCAAGAAGGAGACATTTGATTATAATAAAATTTGTTCCACACATTAGGGACATGCCAATACATAAAAGATTAGAATTGCAGAACAGTACACGTACGAGAATTCAGTATGGTGTAAGGATGCCAACGAGAGCCTCGATACGTTGTCAAGTGGTTGATTGTGGTTGCAGAAGGACCAGAACAAACAAGTTGCCGAATCTCAGAGTTGAAGATGGATCCACAAAAAGTTTATTTGGAGAGGACTTTGACAAACCAAAGAGAGTGAAGGGAATTCGAAAAATTGCGTGTTTGAACTTTACAAAGTTATTGTAAATTTGTTTCATATGTGGTTAATGACGATGGGCCAAACCTTCCTGCAGAGGGGGACTGTTCTCAGAATTCCTCCGAGAGAAAACGAGGGATCTTGTCGGGAGATCTGATCGCTGCTCTTCGAGGATGGGACTTCGTGGCTTGACTTCATGGAGATTTACTGTGATCGATGACTTGTATTCTTCAGCCAAGTGTTGTGGCTGATTAATTTCTACTGAGAGAAGTCTGAACGAGAGTTAGCTGTGACATCTTTCCATCCCACCATACACAACCAGGCTTTGACAAAGATACTGTCCACGCTGTAGCTGTTTACAATCATGTAGGTCTATATTATTTCTAAAAGTGTTTTGGTGATTATCTTCATTTATACCCAAACGAAATGTATAAATGATGTATCATTATAACGATTAAGGTCTACACTTTGGTAACATCATAAATTAAGAAAGGAATTTTTCGGAATTCGGCCTTTAAAGGGCACAAGTATTAACTATTAAGGTGAGGAACATGAGACAGTTTAGCCGCTAGACTTCGCTGGCATCGAAGAGGATTGATCGCGTTACCTCTAGATAACAACACCCCATATGTCAGAGATATTGGTAAGTATGTGTGTTTTCTATGGCAATGAGCTTTTTGGATAATTTCTTTCTGTTAAGTAAACATTTGTATTTTGCTATACAATTCCTATGCAAACATTTTATTCATGAAATTTTCGCACGTGCTGCGATCACATACCGCTAGATAGCAGCATCAAATACTAGCACAAAGATGTCGATGTACTGTGTGTGTTTTGTTCAGCTTAGTTTATTCCGGAGAGATCTGTGACAGTTCGACTTCCGGGAAAGGATAACGTTAGATGTTTCAGGTAAAGTAGAGAACTGCAAGATAGAATACATGAGGTGAAATCAGCAAGATACTGCTACAGATGAGCAGTTTCTTCTTTCAACCTACTACAACCACCAACGAATTTTTTATTTTTTTATTTTTTTTTTATTTTTTTTTTTTATTTATTTATTTTTTTTTTGTGAAATTTTCGCAGGGGTCATATAATCCTATTTCATTTAATTACTACCAGCTGTTGCTGACAAATTCGTTTACGTGGGTTTTTGATGAACGGATTGAATCTTCCATGTCGCAGTTACAGCGTCACCAGCGAGGAAAAGAAAGTAACTTAATTCTTTCTAATAATACGAAGCCCTTCATACGCTGATATGCAATTCGGCAACGAGAACTAAGTCCGGCCAGCAGTTCTTCAATGAATCGCGATCGACGAAAGAGTGGATACTAATTTGTGTGAGCTATTCGGTTTCTCATCAAAATGAAACAAATACCATTTTACCTCCCGGGATCGCGGGCAGTTCATTGTTGAAAACCCTATCGAAATATGAACAGTGATTTTTGCGTGAATTCCGTGGACACGTTTATTCTAAATTTCTCATCTTAGCTGCTGAATCCCGTGCAACGAAAAATTAATAATCTTTTTATCATAAATTAATGAGCTTTCTAATTTCAAACAAAACGAAGCATTCCCAGGGCCAGGAGCTGTACATTAGCTAGGCATACACACACACATTTGTGCACCAGCAATTCCGTGGCGATCCATATAGACGAAAAAATGTGTGTTAATTGTCTAACGACGAGTCGCGTCACAAGCCAAATAACAATCGTTACGTATTTGAACGTGGCGAGCAAGCGCGACGGTAACCATACACACACATATCTCACTTAACAATTTACTCGCGGCAGATAATACTTGGTTAGTGTCTAACAAGTTAAGTAAGATGAGCAGAGAATTTTAGCTCATTTAATTGTGACATATCAGCAACATACTCAATTGTGAAAGGTGAAACCAAAAGAGTATGCGAACAGAAGTTTAAAAAAATTAGGATATAGTGCATTGATAGAGGTTTGTGAGAAATATAATATACAAGTTGATAGTGAATTAATAAAAAAAGAAAATCCACTCTTTGCGGAGTACTTTTCGCAAGAAATATATAAAAAAATGAAAATTCGACAAGAAGTGGAATAGGCGAAGACAAAATCTACAAAACTAATTTACGATATTACTACGACTTAATTCTGTTTATGAGAAATAAACACGAACCATAGGACAGTATCAGCAATATAGGAAGCCAAAATTATGAAGGGGAAGATGTATCTGTGCATTTATGGAATACTAAAGAAATCGAAGAAAATGCTTTTCAAATAGTACAAGTAGCAATATATGATCGTGTTTATAATCTTCCTGCAACCACTTTTTTGTCATACTGTCCATTTCTTTTTCATTTTTACAGCTCTAATATAAGCTGCTGCACGAATAAATACATTATTTTGTGTAGAACTTAAAAACATGATTCATTTCAATATTGTCACGTCGCTTGTAACATAACCTCACTACACTTGGCTCGCGATGTTTTGGAATTCCCAGTGAGCCGCGAGCCAGGAAATCATGACGGATAAATCCATAGACCCCTACCATAAACACAACAATTTGAGCGCGGCGAGCTAGCTGAACGACAAACGTGTGAACCTGATGTTCCTGTGTATGGGCTTCGACAAGTACAGGCTCGTCGCGAGAATATCCGCGCGCAAATCTTCAGCGAGCTTACTCGGGCATAAATGTGTATGGGCAGCTATTATTTTAAAAAATCCGTAGCCATCTGACAAGAGGCTCGAATCCTGCACAACGAAAAACTGAAACACATTTGTGTACTCGTTTATCCTAAATTTCTCAGCTTTCCGATTTCACATCGAAAAGAAAAATATCCTTTATTTTCTCCTGGACCGAGAACTGTACTTTATTCTAAAACCAGTTCAAAATACGAGCAGTCTATCCAGTTCATCCAAAAGACAGCCGCAAATTTTAAAAACAGATGATTCGTTTTTACATGTTATTAACAATGTTCCAAGTTCATTTTTTTCCAAAATATCTTAAACGTGCAGACTTTTATATGAGTCAATTTTAAATTATTAAGTCATGTGCAAACAATATAATTTCTGCCTGTAAAGCAAAGACTTAATGATTACAGTAAAATGAGAAACAATGCGTCACCATGTTCTTACTTCTACCGCCTCTGGTACCTCATTTCCTACCTTCACTCGTTGCGGGACTATAGCTTACTCGGTCACATTTCTAGGATAACTCCGGTGTTGCACTGTCAACTTAATCTTCCGGCTCCATTTCAGCTGGAAACAGTTTTAACATAGATCTAACAGATTAGTTTGAATAATATCTCCCAAACCCGCATTTCTGATCTGTCAACCATTTTCTTTTCTCGCAGATATTCTTGAATTGGTTGGATACCAAGCTGTCAATCAACTTGCCTTGGACTGATGTATGAATTCGTCAAACATATTTACCTCCTCACCTTTATGAACAACGAGAAATTTTCGTTCCTCTGATATATCGCGTTCTCCAGATTTAATCTTGCACGGCGTTTTCTGGTAATGTAAACTATCGTTGGTCAGTTTATTACTGTTAATATACGAATGATACGTTCAAATCTCGCGCCAGACATGCGATATCGAGTAAAATCGCGCGCAAACCGCTACGTTCCGCTCTCCATAACTCCAGTTCGAACCAGGTGTGTCTCTCTTCGAGGGGAAAATTTTTTGAAACTTTTGACTTCATGTAAACCGGTTTTTCCATAGAATTTCCTGCAAACGTGTTTAGTGTTGGTGTACATTTATAGCAATGAGTAAACAACTAAACACTCAAAACCTATTCGCTAAAGGTTAGGATCCTGATGTCTGCTTCTTTGGTACCAATCAACAATTCTGATAAATGAATCAGTGTGTTTCTAAATTTTTAAAGTTCTATTTTATTAAGTATACCGGAGAGAAAGAAAGCTAGTTATTACAATTGCACTAACAATTCAGGAAAACGCGTTTGCTTTCCATAATATGAGGTGCGACGAAAAACGTCACCACACACAAAGTAAGATATCTCCAGGCGGAGGATGAATTTAGCTTATTTGAGCCGTGGTAGCCATGTAAACAACCTCTTCACTGAAGAAGCATCTTGTCCGAAAACATTTTACTTTTTGTGTTGCCTGTTTGTACCTCTCAGTACCGTCTGCAATTGTACATAATAGCTTTTCCCCTATCCTTAACGTAGCTGAGTAAGTACACTTAATTGGTAATATGTTGTAATAATCCGTAGTGTCTGTTTCATAACGGGAGGGCGCTAATGACCTCGCTGTCGACGCGCCCTAAAGCAACAACAACAACGACAATATTTCATAACAGTTTTTGCAAAACAGAACATTTTAGATATTCACTATAGATCCCACGGTAATCCACATATTTTTTTAAAACAAACCCGGTTTATGCATATATGATTCCGTGATGATGTTACAAACTGATGTTACGGGTATGATGGAGACAGGTAAATGTATCAATTTGAGGTAAGGGGCCCTGTTTCGAAAACGACCGAGTTGAAAGCTAAAAGCGAAAATCGTTCTGATACCTGTGACAGTGGAATACGTGTACCCGTACTGTTGTTGCTAAAATTCTACGGCATGTAATCCCGAGCACTTATAGCAGGTGCAGAGATTGGGATAGTAGCTAATTCAATACAGATGGCGTTAGCAATCCTGGTGTACAATGTCTGTAGTAGATTGCGTTCTATATTTATAAGTAGAAGCACTAACGTCGATCAGCCCTAACCAAATGGAGTTGTAATTGGTTACAGGTCTTGCAGAAATGATTTTAGTGTACGGGCAAGCAAATGGAAGAAGCAGAGAAGCGGAACGGTTTTATAGGATCAAATATCCGCGTAGAAGACATTCGGCTCTCGCCATCTTTGCATTATCCACTGAAACAGGGCAACCAGTACCACAGTACAACGACCGAGAACGATGAACTACGCGGACTTCCGATGCAGTGCTTGCTCGAGTGGGTGAGTCGCCTGCAATCAGCACTCGATCAGTTGATTGTTTCCCAGAGTACTGTGAGGGGAACATTACAGGTAATACAGCTACACACTACCATTCGCAGGAAGTGTATGTTTTGATGCCTTCTCACTTCTAACCTCGTATCGTGTTCAGCCAGTGGTTCCTGCAGCACCTTACAGACGATCCTCACTTTCCTTACGTGCTACTCACGGATCAAGCATGTTTCACCAGCGACAGAATGCTAAATAGACACAATAGTCATGTTTGGGCCGATGAGAATTCCACACTGCAGTTGTGAGGAGCCATCAACACATATTATTAATCAACGTGAGGGCCCGTTTCTTCTTTCTTCCCGCTTAAATGCACCAGTGTACACAGTGTTTATCAGAGACAGGTTCCTGGAACAAACCCCACTCTTTATTCGTCAACGGATGATGGTACCCTGAAGTGAACTACACTTAACGGTTCCTTGAAGTTTATTACTCGGTACACAATACAACAGGTAAACCATAAACAAATGTGGGTACAGTTATCAGTAGACCGTCGAGAATTTCAGCCTGGTCCTGATCCGGGGTAGAGTGACGGCTTCTACTTCTCGCGAACTTCCGGTGGTCTTCTGTAGTTGACGCTGGTTCAGCGGTCAGGCTGGAACTGGCGGTGGAGCGGCCGGCTACGCTTATATAGGCGGCCTGGCGCAGGAATTCCGTTGTGTGGTAGTACGGCGACCTCTGTAAGAAATAGTCCCACTTAGCTTCTAGATGATTCTATTTGTTTTCCTGGTTTGTTTTGCGCCTGTTTGGAGTCGTATATGTATCCCGGCGTGCAGGCGCGTTGTGTGTGAGGTCTGCCTGGCAGGGGCCTTTACTGGCAGACTGAACATACCTCCCTCCCGGGGGGGGGGGGGGTGGAAGCGAAGTCTGCGACGTCTGCGAGGTCGTCTGCCGCGGCGCCCTGGAGCAGACTATGAAGGCTACCTCCAGGGGAGTACGGAGCTGTTCCCCTGGCGATGCGTGCCGACCTGCGTCGTGGTGCAGGTTGTGGTGGAGGTACTTGTGGAGCTAACGGCATCGGTTCGTCGGCGTCGATGGCCGGGGGCTGTACGGGGGGCGCTGAAGATGGTCCCCGCAGGTGGTCGAGAGGCTTCGGCTGAAGGGTGTCGGAGCGACCGACAGGTTGTGGCGTCGTTGGTGGCGCTGTAACTGTCCCTGAGCAACGGTTAGACGGCAGGAGTGGTGGAGGTGGCAGGGAAGGAGAGGAAGAAGTGGATGGCCGTGGCGTGGTGGAAGAGGACGGTGCCGTGGGGTAGCGGAGACGTAGTTGGTTTCGATGGCGTCGCACTATCCGGCCATCCAGGCTGACGTCGAACAGTTGGCGGCCCCGGGGCCGCTGGATGACCCCCGGAAGCCAACCGGCCCGGGAGCCAAACCCGCGGGCCCAGACTAGGGAGCCCGGGGTGAAACGGAATGGGCCCGAAGGTACCTGTACTTTGGGCGGGGGTAAGAGGAGATGGAGGAGAGTGCGAGGTTGGCGGCCATGCAGCAATTCCGCCGGGCTTTTGGCCCCCACTGGAGTGGTTCGATAGGAACTGAGGAAGAGTGTCAATGCCTCTTCGAGTTTGTGACTTGTGGTGTATTTGGTCATTTGGGTTTTGAATGTTCTGACTAGCCGTTCCGCCTCCCCGTTAGATTGGGGGTGGAAGGGCGGGGTGAGGAGGTGTTGGATATTGTTGGCGGTACAGAAGGATAGGAATTCCCGACTTCGAAATTGCGGTCCGTTATCTGTGACGATAGCGTATGGTAATCCTTCGATGGAAAAGATCTTCGTGAGGGCTGAAATGGTGACCTCTGTGGTGATTGTGGAGCAACGGACGACATATGGGAAGTGGGAAAAGGCATCCGTCACTAGGAGCCACTGGTGGCCTAGGAATGGGCCAGCGAAGTCGAGGTGAATGCGTTCCCAGGGTCCGGACGGTGCCGGCCAGGAAAGGAACTTTTGAGGGGGGCGGGGCAGTTGTTGGGCACAGATGGTACAGCGCCGCACCATCTCCGTGACATCCGTGGTAAGGCCGATCCAGAATACATGGCGTCTGGCAAGGGATTTGGTGCGGGCAATTCCCCAGTGTCCTTGGTGGAGAGTTTGGAGGATTGTCGGTTGTAGGGATCTCGGAACGACGACCCTCGGGGTGGAATTTGGTTCTGTGCGGAGGAGCACTCCCTCTACTACTGAGAGCTGGTGGCGGATGGAGTAGTAGAACTTGAGGTCTTGATGATGGCGTGGAGGGGAACGTGTTTGCCACCCGTGTTGGATGTGGTGTCGGATGACACGGAGGAGGGGGTCCTCCCCTGTGGCTGCCGCGACTTTTGAGGCCGTGACTGGAAATGTCTTCAGTGCTTCTTGTATGTCATCGTCGATCTGGAACACCAGAAGTTCCGACTTGTCGAAGGCAAGGTCTGGTCCCTGCGGTAGTCTGGATAAGGCGTCTGCATTGGCATGCCTGGAGGTGGTACGGAAATGCATGGTATATCTGAACTGGGACAGGAATAGTGCCCAACGCTGGATGCGGTGGGATGTTTTGGTAGGCAGACGTGTGGACGGATCAAATAGTGATAGGAGTGGCTTGTGGTCGGTAATGAGATGAAAAGAAATCCCATATAAAAGGGAATAGAATTTGGAGCAGGCAAAAACAATAGCTAGCGCCTCTTTCTCGATTTGAGAATATTTAAGCTGAGCAGCCGATAGGGCTTTGGAGATGTAAGCTACGGGGCGTTCCGTGCCATCTGGTAATTTATGAGACAGAACTGCCCCCACACCGTAATCGGATGCATCTGTGGCAAGTATCAAGGGGAGGTTTGGAGTGTATGGCATGAGGCATGCTGCGGACTTGAGCTGCTGTTTAAGGGTGTGGAATGCGGTCTCGCAAGCTGGGGTCCAACGGAACGGGACATTCTTGCGACAGAGGTGGTACAGGGGTGCTGCCACTTGTGCTGCTGAGGGTATAAATTTTCTGTAGTATGAAATCTTGCCTAAAAAAGATTTCAACTGATGTAGATCCTGAGGCCGAGGTAAGTTGGAAATAGCGTCCACATAGGAAAATGCTGGGGAAATGCCTTCCTGAGCGATGATGTGACCCAGGTAGGAAATGGATTGTTGAAAAAATTGACACTTGGAAAGGTTGCATTTCAATCCTGCTGCACGGAGGCGGAGGAAGAGTAGGCGGAGGTTGGTCATGTGTTCGGCAGCGGAGGGTCCCGTGACGACTATGTCGTCGAGATAGTTGATGCATCCCGGAATATCCTGGAGAAGTTGTTCGAGATACCGTTGAAAAATCGCTGGAGCACTGGCCAAGCCGAACATGAGCCGGTTGAGTTGGAAGAGGCCAGAGGGAGTGTTGATGACTGTGT